>JAFIRS010005297.1:0-60756 GCA_018342105.1 Gonioctena quinquepunctata | reverse complement strand
AGTCTGAACGAGCCCATACCATCGAGCTACACAGTGGCGTAGTAATATAAATTAAGTTGTAGATTAAGTGTTAAATAAATTAGTTAAACCAAGTTAAGTTTATTTACGTTACAGCTAGTATATCAACGTGTTCGTTTCCCACTATGTTAGAATGTCCTGGTATCCAGGCAAATTCAAATACAATCCCGTTCATTTTTGCTAGGAAACTCATTTGTTTAATTTTAAGTGATATGTAATCACTGTTGGCTTCCCTTTTATTTCCCCTTATTTTATCTAAAGCACTTTTTAAATCTGTTAATATTAAATTTTTCTCCAAATTTTTCTCTAGACATACTGTCATTCCTTTATGTATCGATATCATTTCTGCATCACATATATTTGTAATATCATGTAACTTTGACATGAATGAATATTCCCCATTGATAATCATTACTGCAAACCCCACTTTACCATCTTTTTTTTACCGATCTGTAGATACTAAATTATACTGACTATGATATTTCTCTATTACACTTTGAAATTTTATTTTATTTCCTAAATCATTCTTTTCCAACTTCAAATCTATTACCTTAGGTTTATGCATATATACTTGATATTCAAAACTACAAAAAGGACTCAACACATCTTGATATATATGTATATATAGTTTTATGAGGTAGAACATAGTCTAACGCTTCTACTAAATAAGGCTTATTATTATTTTTGCCGTTTCCCTTCCCTGTTTTTGTTGGAAACAATATGAAGAAATCACTTCGTATATTTGTGTTTATATATCATAGTTGTTGTATGTCATATTTGATTAAAAATAAAAATTATTCAGACAAGTATATTTTTCTTCGTGAAATAATAATTTCAGCAGGTTATAGGCCCAGCCCAGTAAAAATATACTTGTATCAAGGTATATAAGTGATATATCCTGCCGAAGACAGAAATGTCTGATTTCACGAAGTTTAGTTTAGTAAAACTGAATGGATCCAACTTCCAAGTATGGAAATATAAAATGGAGCTGCTTCTAACCAGAGAAGAATTATGGGACGTGATATCTGAAGAACGACCTAATCTAGTTACAACAGAATGGAAAAAGAGGGACAGTAAAGCCAAAGCTACCATAGGACTACTGATAGAAGATAACCAGGTGGCTCACGTAAGAAATGCAACCTCAGCAAGAGAAGCCTGGAATTCACTAAAGAATTACTATGAAAAATCTACCCTGACAAGCAAAGTATCTCTCCTAAAGAAATTATGCAAGCAGAGATTACTCGAAGGTGGAAATATGGAAGAACATTTAACATTGATGGTGGATTATGTTCATCAATTAACCACTATAGGAGAAAAATTGGGAGAACATTTAATTGTAGCCTTTCTGCTCAGTAGTGTACCAGATAGCTACAGTTCTTTAGTGACCGCACTAGAAAGTCGAAAGGAAGAAGACTTGACGTTAGAAGTAGTAAAAGAAAAACTCCTACAGGAGTATAGAAGAAAAAAAGAGTGTCATCAAGAAGTAAATGGCGAAGAGAAAGTTATGAAAACTAAAAGCATCTACAAGGCAAAAGTTAAATGTTTTCATTGTAATAAAGAAGGTCATTTAAAACGTGACTGTTATTTTCATAAGAAATCAGCAATGAAGAGGAGGAACTTCAAAGCAAACAATGTTCAAGAAACCGAAGAAAAGACGGAGAATGAACATTACGAATCCCACGTATGTTTCAATACCTCTATGGAATATTTACTCATAAAAATGCATGGTTCATGGATTCAGGATGTACTTGCCATATGACGAACAATAGAGAATTCTTCACAAAAATATATGACACTACAAAAGAAATTCAGTTAGCTGACGGAAAGAAGTTGAAGGCGGAAGGTGTTGGTGAAGGAATTTTAGAATGTCTCGTAGGGGATGGAATATTAGAAATACCAATCAAAGATGTGTTGTATGTTCCACAACTCGAAAATGGTCTAATATCTTTAAGCAAATTGGAAAAACAGAAATTTGAAATAACCTTTGCTGATGGAACCTGTAAGGTCAGGAAGAACAATAAATTATATGCTGTTGCAAAACTTGAGAAAAACCTATACAAACTTCAATCACCCGAAAAAGCTTATTCAGTGTGGGATAAGGACACTTGTGCAGGTATTCATAGTTGGCATCGAAGATTTGGACATCGGGATCCAGTAGCAGTGAGAAAGTTGTTACAGAACTTTGAAATAGAAGGTATAAAATTGAAAGAATGCAACGAAAAATTGACCTGCGATTGTTGCTTTAGAGGAAAAATGGCAAAATTACCTTTTTCTAAGAATTCTCATACCAAAACGACAAAGATATTAGATCTTATTCATGCAGATGTTTGTGGACCTATGCAAACAGTCACCCCAGGAAATAAAAAGTACATTCTTACTTTGATCGATGATTTCAGCCGTTATACCCAGATATATCTACTGGAGAAGAAAAATGATGTCTATAAAAAAATCAAAGAATATGTGAGACAAGTGGAGAATCAATTCAATATGAAACCAAAGAAATTCCGTTCAGATCGAGGAGGAGAATTCGTAAATAAAGATCTGAAAGAATTTTTCAAAAATGAAGGAATTGAATTACAACTCTCTGCACCATATTCACCACAGCAGAACGGCGTTGCTGAAAGGAAAAATCGCTCATTAACAGAAATGGCTCGTTGCATGTTGTTCGATGCAAATTTAGGAAATGAATATTGGGGCGAAGCAGTGTCAACAGCAAATTATTTACAGATCGTTTGCCCGAGCAGTAAGATGAATATTAAAATCTTTGGAAGCTTAGTATATGCATTGGTACCGAACCAAAAGAGACGGAAACTTGATGAAAAATCAAATCAATATGTCTTTGTGGGGTACGAAGAAGGTTCAAAGGCTTACAGATTACTAGAAAAGAAAACAAATAATATAATAATCAGCAGAGATGTTCACTTCATTGAAAATTGCCACAATAATAGCATATATATCAATGAGAAGGAAAACGAAAAGGAGGAAGTAAACGTCAGAAAAATAAAAGGAGAATGAAGTAGAATTTTACTTGGAAGACGACAACAATAAAATGAAAAAGCTGAAGAAAGTAATAACTTTGAAGTCCAAAATGACTTGACATATCCAGAAAACACATCAGAAGAATTGAGAAGATCAAAAAGGAAAACTAAAGGAAATTACCAGAGAAATTCGAAGATTTCTGTTTGAAAACAGTAAAATGCATGAAAAGATGACGGAAGAACCGAAAATTACAATGAAGCAATTTCTAGAAGTGACAAAAGTCACTGGAAAATGCCATGCTCGATGAAATCCATTCAATGGAAGAACATGATACGTGGTCACTGTGCATTCCCCTGTGAATAAAAAATATTGTAGGCTGCAAATGGATATACAAATTGAAAACGGATGAAAACGGAGCCATTGTGAGATACAAAGCTAGGGTAGTCGCAAAAGGTTATTCACAAAAATATGGAGATGACTATGATGAAGTGTTTGCACCAGTTGTCAAACAAGTGACATTTCGTATTTTGATGGTGATCGCTGGCCAAAATAATCTAATTGTTCGTCATTACGATGTCAAAACAGCATTTCTAAACGGCACATTATCTGAAACTATTTATATGGAACAACCAGAAGGATTCATAAAGGAAGGTCAAGAGAATTTGGTATGCAAACTTCACAAGAGCATTTATGGTCTGAAGCAAGCGGCCCGTGTTTGGAATATGCTGTTAGATGAAATACTCCAAAAGTATGGTTTTAGAAGGGAAGGCTGAACCATGTTTATATATGAAAGAAAAGAAGGTAACAAAATATACATTCTAACGTACGTGGATGATGTACTGATTGCATGCAAAGAAGAAAAATACATAGAAGAAATCTACGAATAGTTAAAAAATGTGTTTCAAATACATTGCTTAGGAAACATAAAATATTTCCTCGGAATACAAGTAAGGCGACAAGAAAATGGGATTTTCAATATTTGCCAATTGACTTACATAAATAAAATTTTGAAAACTTTTGATATGACAGATGCCAAAGTGTCAAATATTCCTTTGGATACAGGATACTTCAAAATTAAAGATGAAATTTCATTGGAAATTTCTGAAAAATATAGAAAAGCCATCGGAGCACTGTTGTATATAGCTGTAAACACAAGACCAGACATATCAGTGAGTACTTCAATCTTGAGTAGAAAAGTGAGTCAGCCAACAGAAAGAGATTGGACAGAAGTGAAACGCATTTTGAGATACCTCAAAGGTACACGAGATATGATAATGCAATTGGGAAAACGTGGTATTTTTGAGAATATTCTCCATGGTTATGATGATGCAGATTGGGGTGGAGACACACGAGATAGAAAATCAAATACTGGATATTTATTCAAGTATAGCGGTGGATTGGTGAGCTGGAGAAGCAAGAAACAAGACTGTGTATCACTTTCATCAACAGAAGCAGAAGTCATAGCTTTATCAGAAGCATGTCAAGAAGCAATGTGGCTGAAGCAATTGTTGAAAGATTTTGGAGAAGTGATAGAAATAAAAATGTTTGAAGACAATCAAAGTTGTATAAAGATGTTAGATTCAGAAAGAATAAATGACAGAACCAAGCACATAGATACAAAATACAACTATGCCAAAGAAATGAAGAAAAAGAATGAAATATTTTTTGAATATTGCCCCACTAATGAAATGGTTGCTGATATACTGACGAAACCATTGGAAGTTAAGATAAGAAAATTCAGAGAAATGATGGGTTTGATTTCTTCAGATTGAGAAGGGGTGTTGGAAACAATATGAAGAAATCACTTCGTATATTTGTGTTTATATATCATAGTTGTTGTATGTCATATTTGAGTTGTTGATTAAAAATAAAAATTATTCAGACAAGTATATTTTTCTTCGTGAAATAATAATTTCAACAGTTTTAACTATTTGTCTTAAACTTTCTATTACTTTTATTATCGGTGAATTATTATTGTCTATTCTTTTAATTATGAACTTACTTGCTAATATGTTTCTTGTGTACTCTAAATCAATTTCTCCCGTTTCAGCCAACAACGCATTAATTGGAGTGGATCTCATACATCCAGAAATTATCTTCAAAGCTTGATACTGTACTTTATTAATTTTATTTATGTTTTTCATAGGACATGGTTTGATTGAAATGGTCCCAAATTCAAGATGTGCTTTTATTATCCCATTATAAATCATTAGCATGCTTTTGGGATCCGCTCCCCACCACGCTCTACAAAAACACTTTATTTGCTCTATTTGTTATATTACTTATATGTAAGTCCCAACTCAAATTTGGGGTAATCATCACCCCCAAGTAATTTACTTTTTTTCCCCTCAATTTGATTATTTCCCTTATTATTCAGTTCATTTCCCTTTTTAAACCAGATGGTTTCACATTTTTCTATGGATAAATCAAAACCATGTTCTTCCATCCATTTATTGATCAATCTCAGATTTTTATTAATTTTTTCCGTCATATCTCCAATATTTCTTCCCTTTGTGAACAATAAAATATCATCCGCATATGAAATCATGTCGATATCCTCTGTTATATCAAATAAAGGTCTTAAATATATGTTGAAAAGAATTGGGCTCAAGGGAGATCCCTGTACCAATCCTTTTGTTGTTACTCCCGGTCCATGCATATTTCCCTCTTCATCCTTTATGTAATTTTGCCTGTTATTTAATATTTTAAATATTTCATTAACCATGTTCCTTTCTATACCATATTCTACCAAGTATCCATATAATTTGTTGATATTTACATTATCATATGCTGACTTCATATCTAAAACCATTTGATTATTACTAAAAGCCATTTGTACATTGGTTACTAAAAAAGCTACACAATCTAAGGTTCCTTTTCCTTTCCTAAAACCCATTTGATAATTTGACAAGATTTTTCTGTTTTCAATTTCCCAATCTACCCTATTTTTCATCATTTTTTCTAAGATTTTTAATCCACTACATGCTAACGCAATCGGTCTATAGTTCATATGATCTTCGGGGTTTTTACTTTTTTTAAAAAAACCTAAAATACAATATTTCTTCCATTTCCTGGATAATTTTCCCCCTTTTAGAATTTTGTTATATATATCTAACAATTTCTGTATTGCTATATCTGGAAGATGCGCAAACATGCTATACGTTATTCCATCTATTCCAGATGTTGTTTTTTGTCCTACATTGTGTAAAACCATTTCAAATTCCTCCCTATTAAACTCCATTATATCTTCATTATTACTTATTAGGCTAATTTCTGGATTGACATTCTTTCAAGTATTTCTTTTGCAATATGTATATCTGGCAATTTATTTTCTGCTCGTATATTATTCCTATACGAAAATTTTCTCACTATTCCCCCTACGTATGAAATACTAGCCTCTCTATTAAGAGTGGAACAAAAATATTGAAAACCCATCTTCTTTTTCCTCCTTAATATTTTTGTCGTTTGTGCTATGATTTTTTTTGCATGAATATAATTCTCTAAATTCGTGTTATTTAAAAAAATCCTTATCGCCATTTTTCGTTCTTTAACCTTTTGCTCACATTCTTCATCCCACCGTGGATTCCTAGGTTCCTTTTTTTTACATGTTTTGCTTCTTGGTATTGAAATTTCCTCATTCATCATTTTTATTATATCATCATATTCATAATCATCCTCTTCTTTTATATTATTGTTAATATAATTGGAATATACATTCCATTCCGCTTTTCTGTATATTCTTTTGTTCTCATTCTCATTCATAATTTTTATTCCTGTATTATTCACCCTACATATCGTTGGAAAATGATCACTGTTTCCACAGTCTTCCATTACCTCCCAGTTACAGGGTTAATGAATCTTGTTGCTTCCCATCTTCATTATAATTAAATTTTTGCTATCTAGAATATTTTTCAAATTTTTCCCGTTTCTATTTTCTCCCGTACTACCTCACATAGGATTGTGAGCATTTAGATCTCCCATCCATATTATTTCTCCATTTAATTTCTCTATTATTTTTTCTATTTTCTCTACTGGTAATAAACTGTTTGGCGGATTATACATATTAATTATGTTAACACCATTTATTTTAATAATGATTATTTGACATTTTGTATCCAATAAATTTTTCTCTACATTAATACTATTACATTTAATAATATACCTTATAAGGGTGGCTATTCCCCCAAATCCATCTTCTCTATCTTCCCTTATATTATTATTATAATATTTTATATTAAAATGTACATCTTTTCTCAACCAAGTCTCATTTATAATTACAACATCCGGTTTTTGTTCTTCAATTAACTTGATCAAATTATCCCGATTACTTTTGATACTTCTAATGTTCCATTGTAAAAAATTTAAATCTGTCATTTTCAAACTACCACTCCTCTGTTGAGTCATAGTCTAAACCTATCATTGTTTCAAAAATATCTATAATTTTAATTTTCATATCATTTGAAGTGTCTGCAAACTTGGAACAAAAGTCCCTCATCTTATTTTCTACATCACTAATATCTTTTGAGCAACTTGTTGGTCTTACTGTTTTATATCCCTCTTGTTCTTCAGATGTACTACTGTTAAATCCTCGCTCCCTGTTAATTCCCGCTCCTGTATCACTTTGATACATTCTACCATTTCGCTGTAATAGGGCCTCATTATGCCCTATTTTGTCATGCCCCTGTCCCATCCTACTTTTTATTTTTTCCTTTGTTTGTGATTCTTTCAATACATTGCTAAATGTTCTTTTTTTTAATTCTTTTTAGAATTTGAATTATATACATCTTTTCTTTGCTCTATATTCATTACGTTCAGTGTTTCTTTATTTCTAACTCTCAATTCAGAGAAATCCTCTCCCCCCAATATATTCCTCTCCTCTTTAGGAAAATTTAAACTTGCTTCATAGAAACTCACATTATCAAAAGCCATCCTTTCTCTTATGTTTTTCTGCCTCAGATACTCTTTACAAATTCGGTCATTGGATTTATGTGTTGAGCTCTTACAATGATAACATTTAATTGCATTACATATTTCATACTGTTCCTGCGTTTCGTGCTGTTCCCCACAGCGGATGCATTTTTTCCCCTGCACCACTTTAATAAGCATTCAAAACATAGGGAGTTACCAAATGCGTCATATAGCATAAATCAATGGATCTTTTAACTCCTTCAAATGTTATCAAAATTGTCCCCGTAGGTGCAAATACGATATCTCCATTTATATCTTTTTTTTTTCATTCAACCTTCTCACCTCTCTTATTTTCAAATTACTTGTTAAATTTTTTTTATCTCTTCCTCGGAAAATACTATATTTACATATTTTATAATTCCTTTACATACTACTTGATTAATAGGTATATATATTTTATATCCCTTTTCTAATAACTTTTGATTATTCACAAACCTGTTGGCTTTATCCCTATCATTGAACAAAAACTCCTATTTTAATATTCCCTTTTTTCTTTATACTTACTATATTATTTAATTTCAAATCAAATACTTATCTCCTTTGCTATTTTTAATTCATTAAATCTACCCATACTATTCTCAGATTTATCAGTTGGTTCTATGACCACCAAAAAAGATGCCCTAGCTCCGTTTTTATAGTATATAGTTTCATCTTTTTCCATTTGTTTTCCATTTTTTGTACTCTCAAGGTTATTATCTATATTAATTGTATCGTTATTCCCATGTATTGTTACTCATTATCCTAATTACTTTTGCATCCGTACTATCTTCTTTACACATTAAATTGTATTTTTATTTTATTTTATTCTATTGTATCTCATAGTATTCAACTATGGGTCTTTGTGTTTTATTGTATTTTTATTACTGTATTTTATCATATATCATGTATTTTATATGTTAGTATTTTAACTGGATCTCATCATTCATTCTTTTTTTCAGTGGAATTTATGTATCTTATCTGTTTTGTTTATATTCATCTGTATTTTTTATATATTCATCTGTATTTTTTCATTTATCTTTTTTATGGGAAACAAGTGCTTGCACTTATCCCTTAGTACTTTATTCACTCCTAACATGTATTTATTTATCATGAATAAAGTTATATTATTATTATTATTATCTACAGAATTTGAATCCGCATTTTCATTCTCTAAAATATTTGGGGGGGGGCTCCCCCCCCCCGAGTCACTCATCTTTAATTCGTATAATTATTTATTTTTATAACTAACTAAGGATTAGATAGGTGTTTCTCACAAAGGATATTGTTAATACGCACCTGCCTCCCCTCTTATGAAACTCAATTCCACACCAATTGCACACTTTCCAATTTTCACGAAGTTTACAGTTTGGATGTATAACTGAGACTGTTCCAGCATTGTTATTGAAGTTATAATGCAGGTATAATAAAAAATAGCGTATGATACACGTGTATACTTGATGCAACGTTGCGCGTGCGGTAAAGGCTCACTTATACCTTGCATCTTAATATATTATTATTCAGTTCACCAACATTGTAAAATAATATGAAATGATATATGAGTGACTATTCAATATCACAGGTTATTACAAAAAATATTATTCCGGTGATGAAGTCCATATTTCATCATCATCTGATGAATCCTCAACATGAAGAGCAGCAATTTCTTCATCAGACGAAGCTTCCTGAGATGAATAAGGTTCAGTTTCTACGGGAGGAAACATTTATATTGCTTCTTTCAGGAAGGGCCTTTGTCTTCTTCTTTAGAACAGTGTTATGATCCATCATTGGAAAAAACAAAACTTACCACATGATATCATTTAATAGGAACGTTACAGCCAGATAAGCAAATCAGTTCAATAATAAACGAAAAACATAGTCATAAATCCAGCACACGTCCAACTTTGATAAACACAGGGCAGTTAAAAAATATATCGTTACCCGAAAAAAAAACAATTAAAAACCATTGCGATAACTCGAGCACCACCATCCAGTATCATTAATTGTAGTAAACAAACTCGTAATTCTAAGAAGGTTGACAGCCCGAGACATCATAAAAACCCTTTTTGGTCATTATATAGGCGGAAATCAGCCCGACCATCATAAATAAATGGCACTCATTGAAAATTAACTCAAAAACAATATAGATAACATACCGCGATTCATTCATGCGTAGAGAAAGAAAACAAAGCCATTAATTATGGTTGCAGATAATTATAATTCCTAGTCGCGGTTAGACCAATTATCACGTGATTCGATAACGGGTTATAAAAGCGCGAGTTTTCAGATCAAAACATTCATTCGGTGTTCAGTAGCAAAGCTAGTCATATCATAGTTGTTACACGGTAATATGTTTCTCTCAGAAGTGAGGTTCAGAAGTCCATCGAATCACAGTATCGTACAATAATGATGAAAGTTTCAAATCAAGTATTGAAGATCCAAGTGAACATACTAGTGAACATTAGTTTTTTCCAAAAATTGTCTATTTTTGTCAACGCTTCCAGAACAGAGATAATACAACGGGAGTCCGCAATTCGATAGCTCACGATCTCTTAGAAAAACCATAGCCATATCGCGCTATACTAATATACCGGGCGAATAAAATAAAATAACCAATTGACGCGGAATTAATCGAAATAATAATAAAATCAAAACTAATTGTCGTTAAAACACCTACTCCAGTGAATAAGTGTGGAACAGGGTGAGATATGTAAGTTTTTCTATATTTATGTTTATGGCAAGCCCAACCTTTTTTCTTATGTGCATGTGTCTTTAAAAGTATCTCCTTAGTTTCGAGTTTACAAAGATCTCAAAAGAGAATTATTTCTAGCCGTTTGTGGCAATTGATGTCAAGATTTTGTTCAGTAAGTCTATTTCGGTTTTGTAGCCAACTGTAAAAGTAACTACCAATAAACTACACTCCTTTTGTTGTATGAATATTGTTTCATATTTATTTGTCTATAGAACGAAGGAAATATGTGTGTCAATTTTTTGTATTAAATATATATATATATATATGTACCTTCTTAACATTTTATGAGTGCATTATTATTTCATGGTAATTATTGTTTTTTTCGAAATCCTTCCGAAAGGTACGTACTTCCTGGATAAACAACCCACGTTCCGGTATTGAAAGAAAGGAAATTTATTTATGTTGACCGCTCCATAGATTCATTTCCGGTTCGACACTTTTCAGATAGTCGATGCTTTCAATACTGTTTTTTCCAATCTAACGAATAATGTCTGGTATTACAGGTGTGGTGTGTTAAGTCACAACACCCCGTAGTCCGGGCGTATCAATTGGTGGTCAGGTGTGTGGTTTTCACAACACTCTGTATAGGCCAGGCTTATAACGGATCAGAGTTGAGCAACAATATATTTATCACATTGAGATTACATGATTCTCTGCTGAATTTTCTTGCGTAATTCAAGTGATATAAATTATTTGTTTCTTGCCTGAGCCGCCTCCTCCGATAGCATTCCAATTGCATGGTTTTCAATAATAATAGGTCCATGAACCAGTTCATGTAATGTAGGTGTCATGGGATTACCATGCATATAATTCCATATACAGTTTTGCAGTATCTAAACAATACAGGTCAAATTTTATTAAGTTTATTTTATAGCCTCTTGATATGACCTCTAAAATCACTTTTAGCAGATACACAAGACGTTGATCGATACCCGTGATTTGAGCTGCTAAATCGGGGTCCATGAAAAATCGTCTACTTGTATTGCCATCATTGGTGTTCCCGAAACCTGCCTTAAGCATCGACTATCAAACCCATTTTGTTTGTGAATTCCTTTTGTAATATCAACTTCTTTCCTTGAACATTTTCGTTCTTCAGTTGCCATTTCTTTACCGGTAGTTTTTATGACAAATGGAGCAAACATTCGAAAAAGCGAATTCTTGCGTGTAAAATAGACAAACCAAACGTTAAGTTGTCCTGATTTATATTTTTGCTTGATGATAAATTATTAAAATCTTTTGAAATTGCCCCGCAAATATAACACTTCATAGTGGACGTGGTGTTTGTAACAGCATTACATACTTTTCCGTCAATCATGGTTAATGTCGCTCTCAAAGAAACTATTTTGTTTTGTATGTAACTGATTTGTTCGTTGGTAATATCAGCTGTTTCTTTTTTTTTCCTTCTTTATTTAACGTCGGCCTATTTCTGCTACCAAGGCTAAACACCGACGCCGGTGAGCACACTCCTCCCAACCGGGAATTTTGCCGAATCCTCTGTTGTTTCAGAGGTAGGGTTCTTTAAAGAGCTCAACATCTATGAACTCGGGACCGCCATCTTAACGTCCCCTGCGTGCTCATTGATAAGACGCCTGCAGCTGCGAATATGCTACTACGCTACAGTTGTTAGGACATTTAGCGTGGAACTTCCTTAACCGGTGGTCACCCATTCAAGTACTAACCACGCCCGACGATGCTTGGCTTCAGATATCGATGAGACTCTCGTCAACCTGACCAGCCATCGGTGCCCCCAGCTGTTTCTTTTACAAATCGAATTCGCATTGGTCGGCAGTAGCGTGGTGAAGAAAGGGGTTCTGCAAGATAATAAGATATATCTTCAGACTTTGTGATTTGATTTGTTCCTACGATTATTTGTATGATTTTGCCTACTAGTATATCTCTGAATTATTGTACATTAGGAAGTCCCAATTCAAATAAAGTTCTTATATACATACAGATAATTAATAGGTATATTTTCCATTTAAAAAGTAGAGAAAACTCAAAATGAATTTTCATATGTACCTACCTCCTCAAAAAACATTCTTATAGGTATTGTTATTGAATTACTAGAATGCAAATTTTCTTTAGGATTCTGGTTACTCAATAAATAAAAATGTTTAGAAATATGTTTTTCAAATCTCAACCTTCCCTTTATAGATATTTCAGGCAATTATCGAAAGCCTCATTCAAGTCTTGTGAAGGGTTGTTGTATTTGATTACTCTCGTTTCGGACATCCATCGTCTTACTGTATTTGCATTCGAAACGTCGTGAAAACCTTTTCAAATACATTTAGACGATGGTCGTCCGAAATGAGAGTAATCAAGTTACCACATCGTCTACAACCTTCAAACAAAGGTAGGTAGTTTATTATAAGTAAAATTGAAATTGTACTATATGAAAATATTAATATATACACAGGGTGTCCCTGGACTTCCTCTTTTCCTCTCGGGAATATATAGATGGGGTCAAAATATCACCAGTACTTCATATAACTTTTGTTCCTAAAAGCCTTCGTTACCAAGTTACGGGCCCTCAAAGTTACAAAATGAAAAATGTTTTTCTTAGATAACTTTCAAAGTGAATATTCAAAATCATCTAAATTCTGGTGATTGACTAAACAAATGAATTCCTTCGATGAGCTTTCATGCAGGAGTCAGTTGTTTTGCTACAAAGTCAGGAACGGACTACCCCCGGGAATGACTGGGATTTGTCAATATGTTTTAACAAAACAAGGTTATTACCTGGACAATTTCCTGAATAAAAGTACTCGTGTGGAAAATCGATCGAAGCGACGATTTTTGATAAAAATGCATTTTTGTTCGACGACATCCAACCTGAGATGTCTACCATTATTCGAAAAGATTAATTTGTAATGAAAATAGAAATAATAGATACAATGTTCATAACGAATTTTTATCATGCAAACACGTTTACCTTACAAAACTCATGGTGTAAATAATCAATCGCAAGCCTCAAGAGCAAACAGAAATGCAAAATCCGCGACAAAAACTGCTCGATACATTTTCTTAAGTCGGCGCAAACACCCTCTCTGCACTTGAAATAGCATGCCAGGGTCGTTCGTATGGCTTCACAATGTAATGTAATTCTATTCAACAAGGCATCTCTGGTGTGAATAGGTGTAGCGTAAACGGGGCTTTTTAGATGCCCCCACAGAAAGAAATCCAATGGATTTAAATCCGGAGACCGCGGTGTCCATGATATGGCCCACCTCTACCAATCCATCTAATGGGGAAAATCTGGTTCAGATGGTCCCGCACGATCAAACTAAAATGAGGAGGAACGCCATCATGCATAAACCACATATCTCTTCGGATTTGCAATGGAACATGTTCCAAAAGTCCATTCAAATCGTTCTGAATGAACTCCAAATAACGTTCTCCAATCGGTCATATAGAACGAATGATCTTATAAGATGGTTTCCTATGATACCAGCCCAAACATTCACTTTGAATTTCCGTTGGGGTTTGGTTTGCAATATCCCATGGGGATTTTCTTCGGCCCATATGTGGAGATTATGAGAGTTGATTACTCCATCTCTACTGAAACCTGCTTCATCAGTGAATAAAACTCTAGTAATAAAAGTCATATCCTCTCTTTGCTTATCCAGGAACCAATTGGCATATTCCAGTCGTGCTGGAAAATCTTCAGGTGTCATGGCATGTACCTTCTGGATGTGATATGGGTGGAGCAGTTGTTCCCTAATTATTCTATGAATAGTGGACTTGGATGTATGGAACTGTTCTGATAGGTTTCTGATGCTCATTGAAGGATCATCAGCGACAGCTTCCAAAATATGTTCCTCCAATACAACGGTACGCACAGCCCTAGGAGCGCCCTCACCACCTCGTTTTGGCAAAACTGAACCTACAATAATATCGAAATAAAACAACAGGCTCCAATTAATTATCCATTAGACATACCTGTCTCCCTCAAGCTGCGATCGACACGCTCGAATGTTTCTCTTGCCGGTAACATTCGATTGGGAAAATGCTCGGCATACAGACGACGGGCTTTTGCAGCATTACCAAATGCTCGTCCATACAATGCATGGATATCTGCATATTCGTTGAATGTAAACTGTTCGGCCATATCAAAATACTTCAAACTGTCCTATTAGAATATTGGCAATACAATGACAACGCACCACTAAACAAAACAAAATCGCATTCCAGTTGTCATTTTCTATCCACACTAATTTTATTTCTTTCTACAAGGTGTTTTTGTCAACATCTGTGGAAGAAATGGAACATAAATTTATTCACCGGATATTTTTCACCTATTCATGTGCAGCCGTTTTCGTAGTTTATTCGTTTGCTTTTTATTAGTTATGTCTTCCAATGTGCGTTTTTTCAGCTGAATTTATCTTCGGGTTAAAGATTTTCTCCCATGAAATTATACTTATCAGTGAAACTCCTCAACATTTAAGCTGTGAATACGAATTTGCAACACCCAAATGTTGAGTTTCATGAGATTCAGATAACACAACACGAAACGTGCTTATTCCACGCGTACATACAAAATATGGACTGAATTCGGTATTTCATAGTGGAGTAGCTTGTTAGTTCAAAAACACCACGAATCTACATATTAAATTTGAAAAAATATCTACATTGTGAATGAAACTTTCAACTAGGTACTGTACTTTTTGTTTATGACTTTATTTTAGCATATTTTGTATTATCCCTGTTATAATAAATGTTGTTGAATTAACGTTAGCATTAGTATTTCTGCTGTGAACATTTTTCATTTCAAATAATGGTGGACGATCGGGTTTGATGTCGTCGAGTAAAACTGCATTTTTATTAAGAATCGTTGCTCCGATCGACTTTCAGAAAATTTTTTATTCAGAAAATTGCCTACGTAACCTTATTTTGTTGAAAACTATTGAAAAATTATCCGTCATTTCAAAGTTTTGGGGTGTTGACCATCGGGGGTAGTCCGTTCCTGACTTTGTAGCAAAACAACTGACTCCTGCATGAAAGCTCATCGAAGGAATTCATCTGTTTAGTCAATCACCAAAATTTAGATGATTTTGAATATTCACTTTGAAAGTTATCAAAGAAAAACATTTTTCATTTTGTAACTTTTAGGGCCTGTAACTTGGTAACGAAGGCTTTTAGGAACAAAAGTTATATGAAGTACCGGTGATATTTTGACCCCATCTATACATTCCCGAGAGGAAAAGAGGAAGTCCAGGGACACCCTGTATTGTGTCTTTTTTTATGATTGGTATTAAATTAACAGTAATCAACTGAATCAGTAAAACAACGAATAAACAAACATTTATTTATTGACAAAAACAACTAAAAATGCATAGTAAGAGATGAAATTGTCATGAAATCAATTTTAAAATCAAATAAAAATAGTATTCTTATCAAACACAAACAGTATGCAAGAGGCTAGTCGTCAAATCAATTTTTCGAGCTTCCAAATCTGTGCATGACATTGGCTCTAATATATCACCAATATGACTGCATACTTCACTAGCTCCGGCCATACAAGTTCAGCGAGCAGTACAAATACTTCCATCCTTTGCAATTATGTACCAAACATCTGAAGGTTTTTAATTTGCCTTTTGTGAATACTTGACCTGAAAAAAAGTTATGTTGATTAGAAAGAACTATTATGAAAGTTGAGAAGTAATATTCTTAAATATCAAATCTGTTCTGACTTGTTAAACTGATTAATTGATGTGGACTGTATCACTTTTTTACCTTTATTTCATGAATACAAAGGTTAATGCTAGTTTTTGCAACACAACACTACAATATGACAGTAATGACATGAATGTCAACAAAAAACTATATCTCTTCTTTTGTCTCTTTGCGAGCAATAAATCTATAAACTAAATAAGTCAGTAGCGGCACTTGTTCGGAGGGGTGAAATTCGGAACATGCCCCCGGCCTTGGAAGTCTCTAGCAAATCAAGACTTTCAAAAAAAGTACATCACTCAGGCACCAACTGGTAACGGGTAAAACCTCACAAGAGCTCTGGTTAAAATTCCATCAGCAGTTTTCACTGACGCTACACGGCAAACGCCATCCTTTCCTTGAATTAACTCCAGGACTCGCCCCAAACGCCATTTCATCACAGGTAAGTTAGTTTCTTTGACTAAAACGAGTTGACCAACTTTCAATTCGCTCTGGTTCTGTTTCCACTTGGAACGTTGTTGAAGCTCGCTTATGTATTCGCGGCTCCATCTCTCCAGAAATTTTGTTGCAACTTCTGAAGATGTTGAAAATGCGACAGCTTATTTTCCGGAACCTCGTATAGTAATGGATCTGGCATGCCTTGGATAGACCTCCCGATCAAGAAGTGAGCTGGGGTAAGGGGTGTCAAATCATCAGGTTCGGATGAGAGGGGACTTAAAGGAACGGGAATTCAACACAGCTTCAATTTGTGTCAAAAGGGTTTGAAAATCCTCATAAGTTAATGACAAATTTCCAATCACACGCCTAAGATGATGTTTAACGCTTTTTACTCCTGCCTCCCATAAGCCTTCGAAATGGGGTGAGTTGGCCAGAATGAAATGCCAATTAATATTTAGGGCCTGTTCACTGATGTGTGCAGAATTATCCATCAGAAAACTATCTAAAGTTTGCAATTCATGGCTTGCGCCTATGAAATTAGTTCCGTTGTCGGAAAAAATGTTTGTTGGTTTGCCACGACGTGATACAAATCGCCTTAAAACTTGAATAAAGGCCTCCGCAGTCAACGCAGTTACCAAATCAACATGAATAGCGCGGGTCAGAAAACAGACAAATACTCAAACCCAAGCCTTGGATACTTTAGCACCTCTACCTTTTTATAATAAATGGGCCAGCATAATCGACGCCTACCTAACTAAAAGGAGGAGAAGGTTCCAACCTAGACTTCGGCAAGTTCCCCATTATAGGTGCAATAGCTTGTTTCGAGTACTTGCAACACCTTATACAAGATCGAACTATCTTTTTTGACATATTTCTTCCTGAAATTGGCCAAAATGTTTTGCGTATAGTTGACAATAATAGTTGTGGTCCCGCATGAAGAAGTCCCATATGTTTATTTTCAAAAATTAATGTTGTCAAATCATGCTTGGGATCCAATATCAAGTAATGTTTTTTATCGTAGGCAAATTTTGAATAAGCTAACCGCCCTACTACTCGAAGTAGACCGTCTGGGTCTAAAAATGGATTCAAGCTTCAAAGATTGCTATCGCGCTTCAATGGTTTATTTTCTTTCAATCTGCCATAATCGAAAGAGAACATTTCCTTTTGCGACATTTTAATCAATGACATAAAAGCGGTATCAATTTCTGAGCCCGTAAGTTTCCCTATTTCACGATTTTCTCTCTACGTTCTACAGTTTCTAATGAATCTCAGGATGTAAGCCATAGTTCTTTTGATTCTAGATAATTTTGAAAAACGATAGAACGGGAATGTTTGTGCATTTGAAGAAACAACGAATACAACCTTGCGCAGTTCAGGCAAATTATCGTTTGACAAAGTCAAATATGGCCAGTACGGTTCTTTTTTTAGAAGCCATGTTGGCCCGTGCCACCATAAAGGACAATTTGAAATATATTTTGGATTCATCCCCCTGGATACTATATCCGCGGGGTTGTCGCTTGTAGGAACATGTCTCCAGCTGTATGATTTTGTTAACCTTTGTATTTCTGCTACTCGATTGTCAACAAATGGTTTTAATAGATTCGGGGATGTTTTGAGTCAACCTAAAAAAATTGTTTGAGTCGGTCCAACAATAAATATTTTCGAATATAACCTTCATGGGTTCTACAACCTTTGATATCAGTCTGGCTAAAAGTAACGCAGCGCAAAGCTCTAAGCGCGGTATGTTCAATTTCGAAAGAGGAGCTACCTTTGATTTTGCAATTAATAAATTAACCTCTACTTCGTTATTTTGATTAGAAGATTTTACGTAAACACAGGCTCCGTACGCGTCTTGAGATGAATCGCTGAATCCGTGCAATTCTATGTCGGTATATTCATTGCACACAATTTTTCGATTGATCCTTAAATCATTTAAATTATGTATTTCGGTTTCAAATTCGCGCCATTTATCATAAATATTCCTAGGAATTTCCTCATCCCAAGTCAAACGTGCTTCCCACAATTTTTGCAATATAATTTTCGCGACTATTATACAAGCGCTCAGTAGACCCAACGGATCAAAAACAGTTGAAATTCTTGTTAGAATTGTTCTTTTAGTCACCTTATATCCTTTATCATTATCATTAAGAGCGTACTGTAACTTATCGGTCTTGCTAATCCACGACAAACCTAACGTTCTACATTGTTGAATATGTTCTGGTGGAAACTCAAATGGCTCGGATTCAATTTTACCAGAGAAATCCTGTATTACCGAGCGCATATTCGAACGCCATTTACGAAGTTCAAATCCCCCAGTAACTAAATCATTCACGTACATATCAGTTTTGGTAATACGAGAAATTTTGGGATCGGAATTTCCTTGAATGTCGGCTAATTCGTGTAAACAACGAATAGCTACGAATGATGACGCAGTCACAGTTTATAGCTAAAGAAGCAGTTAGCTCACTTGGCCCAAATGCATGTTCCAAGGTAACATCCACTCCAGGGAAAGAATTCAGGATGCGCAGACTGTGCCGCGGTCATGCCATACACCAAACGGTTTATTTTATAAATCCGCAACGGATCGCCAGGGTTTGATCGCCATACGATTTTTTGCAAATTTCTTTGCTCGGGCTCGATCAATACTTGCCTGTACATCATCTTGATATCGCTCGTAATAATTATTGCATGCATTCTAAATCTCAGAATGATTGATAGCAAATCATCCTGTATAATCGGACCGGTCATTTGCAATTCATTTGACTTACTCCTGTAGTCGAGGGGCGGATGCATTGAAAACTACACGTAATTTAGTGGTGATGCTGTTTTCGCTCAAAATCCCGTGGTGCGGCATATAATATTCAACCTCGTTTCCGAAATCTGAATCTTCTGACATATGTCCTAATGACACGAACTTATTTAAAAAATCATTGTATAACCCTTTTCGTTTCTCGTTAGACTGAAGTCTTTTTTCTAAACGATAGAACTGTTTAATCGCAAGATGACGTGATTCGCCCAATTTTTCAATGGTATCTTCAAGTGGTGAAGATACTATGAATCTTCCGTTCTTATCACGACGAACCGTATTTGAAAAAACTTGTTCGCACAAAATTTCTTCGCTGGAAAATACTTTTTTGTGACCCATTTCTTCAACCTCCCAAAACTTAGTCAGTTGTGTTTCGATATCTAGATTTTTACTAAAACTACAAGTGGAGCGACAAAGTGGAACTTGAATGGGTCCCGCAACTACCCAACCCAATTTTGTTTTCTGCAAAATAGGCTTTGATGGTCCTAACTTTGTTTGCTCATTGCATAATAATTCCCAGAAATAATCTGCTCCAATTAAAATGTCTATTTTTCCAGGAATATGAAAGCTTGGATCGGCTAGTTGAATTTCAATTGGAAAATCAAGATTGGATTTACTTATGTTT
Organism: Gonioctena quinquepunctata; assembly: GCA_018342105.1. Taxonomy (NCBI): domain Eukaryota; kingdom Metazoa; phylum Arthropoda; class Insecta; order Coleoptera; family Chrysomelidae; genus Gonioctena; species Gonioctena quinquepunctata. The sequence continues at coordinate 40,524 of JAFIRS010005297.1, read as the reverse complement.
GATTCGGGCAAAATTCCTGTTATATTGTAACGTAAATAAACTTAACTTGGTTTTAATAATTTATTTCACACTTAATCTACAACTTAATTTATATTACTACGTCACTGTATAGCTCGATCGTATGGGCTCGTTCAGACCGTCCGTGAGACTTGAGGGCTGTCTATTTATCTCCGTTACAGAATTCCCGATCTTTCGAATTCTGGCAGTTGGCGACGGCATGTTCCAATTGTTTCCAATATTGACCGTTGTTTTACGTGGAAGAGCGACTGGATGGTTCTCGAATATCTCCGGGGATGATCTCATCGCTGTCGATGGCAACGTGTGAGGCGACAGGTCCGGCCTAGGTTCGTTACATTGCCCCCTTCTTAAAGGCATTTCGTCCCGAAATTTCATCCTTGGAGTGTGACGATATCTGCATGACTCCCCATATCTGCACCGTGAAGTTCGATGGAAGTAACACTCCACGGTCTTCATGATCGGTCGTGGAAGAGGGTTACAGCAAACCAAAATCCTGACGCCGCTGGATCTGAATATCGCCTCCAGCATACTTCTTATGACTCTCCAGTCCAACCCATCAATACCACAGGATAGTTTTGGAATTGCTAGATCCGCCAGATTCTGGTCCACCATAGTATCTCTTAGTTTGGTGAGACTCTTCCAGACATCCTCATAGGACGGTTTATCTTGGGAATGCCTCTTGGTAACTAGGTAGTAGATGTTTCTCTGGCCTTTCTTCAACTGTAGCACCCCACCAACTTCTGGATTCTGCTCCCGCAGTGTTTGGAGTTGACCAAATTTCTTGGAGAACACTACGGCGATGCCCTGGACATTCGAAGATCTTCTGCCACACAGTGCGCTAGTGCGTAGTCAGCAGGCACCTCGAAAGGTCTCGTGACTCCTCTCTAGTAACCCCATGTAGAACTTTCTGCCCGTTTGAATACAAGGACATAAACTTCTCGAACGTCATATCCCCTCCGGTGGCTTGCGGGTGCGATCTTGGTCATGGTTTCCAGCGTAAGGGGCCAACCTGTTGAAATGGACGACCCTTGGTTTCCCTCGGGGTGGCTTATGGATTCGGTACACAAGGTCGTTTATCCTTTTCACGATTTTATACGGGCCTTACCACGAGTTCCGCAACTTTGGTGATAGTCCACGACGACGTTTGGGGTTGTACAGCCAAACCAGGTCATCAACCTTAAATCCTCCAGCGTCGGCCTTGATGTCATAGGTCTTCTTCATTTTATCGCTGGCACTCTGGATGTTCAACCGGACTCGTTCGTGGATGTCGTCCATTCTCTGCCGAAGTTTGCTGACGTAGTCCTCTCCGCAGTGTCTTGTCCTGGCGGTATCCCAAACTTCAGGTCAAAGGCAGTCGCAGTTCTCGGCCCATTATAATACTAGCGGAGTTTGACCGGTTGACTCGTGTACTGCGGATCGATAGGCCATCAGGAACAAATGAAGATACTGGTCCCAGTCTCTTTGATGGTCAGAGACAACCTTGGACAAGTGGCGGTTGATCGTCCTGTTCATCCGTTCCACCATTCCATCGGACTGCGGATGTAGGGCCGTGGTTCTTGTCTTGCGGATGTTCAGCAGTAGACATATTTCTTGGAAACGGTTGGATTCGAGCTTTTTGCGTTGTTCCGAGTGCAGCTCCATTGGAATACCGAATTGACATCTCCATTCTTTCACCAGGACGTCGGCGTCGGTGACGGCTTCCTGGTTGGGCGGGGCATAGGCTTCCGCCCACTTACTGAAGTAGTCCATTGCCACAAGGATGTATTTATTCCCGTGGTCGGATACGGGAAACGGGCCGGCGATGTCAATGGCAATTCTCTCGAACGGGCTGCCTACGTTGTACTGACGCATCGGGGCCTTGGGTCGTATTCGAGGTCCATTGCTGCAGCGCATACAGCGCACTTTCTGCACCAGTCCTGGACGTCAGCGACAATTGGCCCAGTAAACCGTTGCCTCACTTTCTGCAGGGTCTTCGTCACTCCCAGATGTCCTCCGGCGACTCCATCATGGATTTCCGCAGCACTTCCTCTCTTCTGTTCCTGGGAACAATTATTTGGCGTCTGTCTTCCCCACCAATATCGGCCTCAACACGTTTCAGGATCCCATTGTCCAGAATAAGAGGTTCCATTGTGCCCAATGGGACTTAACAGCCGGCGAGTAACCTGCGACTTCCTGCCATGATGGTCTTCGATTGCCCTTCTTCCAGCTGACGACTAAGCCAAGGTCGGGGTCTCTTCTTGGTCTTTCTGGATCTTGCTGTCATTCCAGTTGTCATCCATTGCCGCGGTTCTACAAAGTGTTGCTTCTTTCTCTTCTGCTCGTCGGCATTGTGAGCAATCATCTGGACATGGTCTTCGCGACAAGGCATCTGCATTCTTATGGCTAGTTCCGGCTCGATGTTCGATCTCGAAATCGAATTCTTGGAGTCTCTCGATCCAACGTGCTACTTGACCCTCAGGATTTTTGAACTGTAAGAGCCATTTGAGGCTGCATGGTCAGTTCTCAACAGGAATCTTCTTCCATACACGTACTTGTAGAGTGTTCCACTCCTTTACAACAGCTAACAGCTCTCGCCTGGTGACACAGTAATTGCGCTCTGGTTTGCTAAGCGTCTTGCTGAAATAACCAATGACCTTCTCCTGTCCCTCCTGGATCTGAGATAGGACAGCTCCAAGTCCCACGTTGCTGGCGTCCGTATCAAAATGAATTTCCCTTTGGGTAGGGGATAGCTCAGTATAGGTGCGTTGATCAAAGCTCCTTTCAGCTTCCTGAATGAGTCTTGACATTCTTCGGACCACTGGAACTTTGTTTGGCCTTCCGTGAGCTTGGTCAGTGGTTTAGCGATGTTGGCGAATCCCAGCACATATCGGCGATAGTATGTGCATAAACCAAGGAAACTTCGAAGTTGGTGAATGTCTTTTGGGATGGGCCAATCCTTAACAGCTTTGATCTTCTGGTCGTCCACTGCTACTCCTTCCCCAGAGACAACGTGGCCGAGGTATCGTACTTCTTTTTGGAACAGATGGCATTTCTTAGGGCTCAGCTTCAATCCGGAGTTCCTCAGTCGCAGGAATACTTCCTCCAAGTTTTTCACGTGGTCCTCGAACGATCTGCCGACCACAATTATGTCGTCGAGATACACTAGACACGTGTTCCATGAGAGTCCCTTCAGCACTGTCTCCATCAATCTTTCGAATGTGGCGGGAGCATTACAGAGCCGAATGGCATAACGGTGAACTGCCACAATCCTGAGCCGATGGTAAAAGCAGTCTTTTCTCGATCTTCCTGAGCGAGTTCTACTGCCAGTATCCACTCTTCAGATCAAGGGTCAGAAAATCGTGGAACCAGCCAACGTGTCTAGGGTGTCATCTATTCTCGGGAGAGGGTAACTGTCCTTCTTCGTGTCATTATTAAGTTGGCGATAGTCTACGCAAAAGCGTGTCGATCCATCCTTTTTCTTCACCAGTACGACTGGAGGGACCAGGGACTGTCAGATGGTTCGATAACTCCTTCTTTTCCCATATCGCTGACTATTTTGTCAGCCTCTTCCTTCTTGGCAAGAGGAAGTCTTCTTGCTGATTGCCGGATCGGTCGGGCACCCCCAGTATCAATCTTGTGCTGGACCACATTAGTTCGACCCCCTTTTCCTTGTCCGGTATCGAAGATGTCTTGGTACTTTTTGACTAAATCTCTTAGTTTGGGCTGTTGAGCTGGTTTTATGTCTTTGGAAGAGATGGCAACTAATTTTTCTAGTTCTGTGGGCGAGTTGTTGGGTTGGCTAATCGTACCTCGTACGCCCCGGATCACAGATGAAACTGACGAGCAGTGCCCTAAAATTGTTCCTTTCTTTAAGGTCACTGGAAAGTAATTGACATTCATGACCCTTACCGGCACAAATTTTTCAGCACGTAACAGGGTTTTCCTAGGGCAATCCCTCGTCCAATTTTCTCATCATGAAGTTTGGGCTCGAACATCACCACGTCTCCACTGCTCGCACTCCCGTCCAGGCGAGCCTCCAGAATGGTTTCAGCCCTCTCGGGTATGCTTACATCTTCAGCCAACAGCACACGGATCAACTCTTCACTTCTCCATGGAAGTACCAGCTCTTCTCCGTTGACACGTAGGACGCCGTCTTTGAAATCCAATTCAAACCCTCTGGAATTCATGATGTCCATTCCGACGATTGCATCGTCTTCGATGTCCGCTACAAGTGCCTGATGTTTCACTTTAGTGCTGCCCAAAATTATTTCAATCGGTAGCTCGCCATATACAGTAGCTGGCTCCCCTGTTGCTGTGCGTAGCTTCCAAGTTGTCGGTTCAATTCGTTCTGGTGTTCTGGCAAAGGAAGGTCCGAGAATTGTCCTAGTCGCACCTGTATCTAGCAGCATGGTGCAAGGCTCGTTATTGATGAGACCGTCTACGAAAACACCTCTGTTCTGTCGTTGCAGGATAGCGACATATGCGTTGTTAACCAGGGCTTGCTGGACACAGGCCGACGATTGCCCTTCTCGTCGACCTTCTTTAGTTTTCCTGCATCGGAGTCGTGTTTTGAATGTTGGACATTTGCTACGCACATGTCCAATTTTGCCACAATTCCAGCATCTTATCTGTCTTTTCTCAGGGAACACTTCCTTAATCACTTTCCTTATGGCAGCTTCCAAATTAGCAGGCTCCTGTGAGTCTTCCTCAATCATTCGGACTTTACTCTGGCTTTTGCAAGATTGTTTCGCTGCCTCGAATTCCAAAGCGCGTGCCAGTGCGTCTACGAGATGTGTTGGACGGGCTAGTGTCAACGCTTGTCTGGTTTCTTGGTCACGGAGTCCATCCAGGAATGCTTGAACCGCTAGTCGCTCCATTACATTTTCTGGTGTGGCTGGATATGCGAGACGAACCAAGCGTGCAATGTCAGTTTCGAATTCTTGTAAGGATTCGCCCGATTTTTGGCAGCGATTTTTCAGCTGGGAGTGGTATACGTGTTCCAAATGAGCGTGGCCATATCGTAATTCTAGATGTTTAATCAGCTGATCATAGTCCTCCTGTTCTTGGGCGGTGAGAGTTTGTAGAATATTTGTCGCTTCTCCACGTAATGCAAGTGTCAGTGCTACAGCTCTTTCCCCTGCATTCCATCCGTTTGCTTTGGCCGCTGCTTCAAACTGCCGGCGGTAATTTGCCCATGGAGTTTTCCGTCGAACTGAGGCGGCTTCATGGAAAGCTTCCCTATTTCTGAAATGACCTTGACATCTTTTATACCCTCTTGAACTTTATCCAAGTTCAAACTCAAGTCCAGCATTGCATTTTCGTTAACCATCTCTGTGGAGGGCGCACTATTAATTCGTTTTTCCAGCTTACTGATCGTTTCCTTTATTTTGTCCATTTCTGCCTCGACCCCATCTTTGATTTTATCTACCTCCGTGTTCATTTGCTCCCTAATTTTATCTATCTCTGTCTCAACGGTTCCCATTCTTTCTTCTAGAAAATTAGCCACACCACACAATTCTTTTTTTAGGCCTTCTGTGTTTTCCAGGAACTTCTCTTCCAGGCTTCTTGCATTTTCTTCCAGGCTTCTTGAATTTTCTAGAAGCTTCTCTTCCAGATTTCTAGAATTTTCTTCAAGCTTCTCTTCCAGATTTCTAGCATTTTCTTCCAAGCTTCTTGAATTTTCTAGAAGCTTCTCTTCCAGATTTCTAGAATTTTCTTGAAGCTTCTCTTCCAGATTTATAGAATTTTCTTGAAGCTTCTCTTCCAAAGTCCTCGAATTTTGTTGCAGTTCTTCTTTCACGGATTTAGTAGTTTCTTCGAGTTTATTCATTACCAAACTTAAATCACCTCCGAGAACTTCGAATAAAAATGTTTCGGGGTCCTCACCTTCTTGTATAAGTCCTTCTGTAAGTCTTTCCTGGAGTACTTGCTTTTTACCCGTTGTTTCCAGTTCCCTTTCCTCCAATTCCTGTTTCAATTCCGCTACCTTCAAATCCGCAAGGCGCACTTTTCTTGAACACATTCTGTCTTTGACGAGGTATCAGTCTGTTTCACACGAAAAGTTTATCAGTTTGTTAAAAATTCACTTCGCGAATTCTTTTCCACGGGCCACCAGTCTATTGTCTGTTTCACGCGAAGAGTGTATCAGTTTATATTCCCACGCACAATTGTCCACTTCGCGAAAACCGGGCCACTGTCTATTTTCTGTTTCACGCGAACAGTGTATCAGTTTATATTCCCACGCACAATTGTCCACTTCGCGAAAACCGGGCCACTGTCTATTTTGGGCGTACAAAAAGGTCTATCAATTTATTTTTCTGACTATCCACTCCACGATCACTTGTTTATTTTCAAAATCTCACTTCCGACACCAATTGTAACGTAAATAAACTTAACTTGGTTTTAATAATTTATTTCACACTTAATCTACAACTTAATTTATATTACTACGTCACTGTATAGCTCGATCGTATGGGCTCGTTCAGACCGTCCGTGAGACTTGAGGGCTGTCTATTTATCTCCGTTACAGAATTCCCGATCTTTCGAATTCTGGCAGTTGGCGACGGCATGTTCCAATTGTTTCCAATATTGACCGTTGTTTTACGTGGAAGAGCGACTGGATGGTTCTCGAATATCTCCGGGGATGATCTCATCGCTGTCGATGGCAACGTGTGAGGCGACAGGTCCGGCCTAGGTTCGTTACAATATTTTCAATGACAAAACATGAGATTTCGAAAGAAAACGAATCATGAATCGACTGTACACGTACATTGCATTTATGTTTCACAAATGAAAGGGCGTTGTTGAATCCTGAAACGGCTAAGTTAGTTTTTTTTTTCGTTAATTTTAACCTATTACTTAAATCAGTTTTAATGAAGCTTGACATTGAACCAGAGTCCAAAAGAACTCGTGCAGTTTGTTCCGCGCCCTTATCATTTCTGACAAACACCGAAGCGGTTGAACAGTATTTACAACCGCTGAAACGACAGTCTCTCACTTGATGATTGCTGTGTAAGCAATTATTGCATAATTGTAAATGTCGTATTTTGATTTTTCGATCTTCAACAGGGAGCCTCAAAAATTCCGGGCAATAATAAATACTATGTTCCTTTTTGCAATAGGCACAAACGTATTGGCGTGATGACTCTGGGGAATGTTTGCCATGCAAATTTCTTGAGATATTTTTTACGTGTTCGCGTTTTTGAACTTGTTTATCTTGGGGGGTCGTTGGGTGATTCAATAGTTTCGAGCAGGTCAGCTCTATTTTTTAGAAAATCGTTTAATTCTTGAATTGTGGGGACATCGTTATTATATCTGTCCTTTTCCCATTCTTTTTTTGTACCTTTGTCTAACTTGCTTGTTACAATGTGAATCAACAACGTGTCCCACTTTTCGACGGGTTCACCTAATTGCTCTAAACTTCTTAAATGCTTATTCAATTCGTCTTTAATGTTTCTAAGTTGCGTTGAAGATTCATGCGTAATCTGCTTTAGATTGAAAATGGCCTTAACATGATTTTGAACTAACAATCTTTTATTTTCAAATCTGTCACATAACATATCCCAAGCGAACTTATAATTGGCATCGGTAAATTCCATTGATTTTATAACTTCCGAAGCTCCTACCGTTAGTGAGGCTCTAAGGTAGTGAAATGGCTATAAACCGCGTTTAGTTCTAAACGGCGTTTCCACTTAAAACGAGCTGAATTTGGCCAGTTACGAAGTTAAACGACGTTTAGTTCATTGGTTTCGTGCACGTTTGACAGATGGTTGACATTGGAGGTAAAACAACCTTACTTTTCCGATTTGTTTATGTTGGAGAATTGAACATTTTTACCTATTTCAAAAAGAATTCAGTAGTTGGATTATATGTGTTATTGTTTAATTCGTAGATGATCATGCCTTCATATTGTTCTGTTGTGTAATGCATCAAAAGACGGCCGAATACGATTTTTCAGGTAAATTGTACATGTTTGTATTTTTGACCCTGTTATCAGAATTCCATCTGCTGTTGTAAGAAATAGAAAACATTGTGAAATCTCCCAGAGAAGGCAAGCAGCCTAGATACATGCCATCAAACGAAAAGACTGGTCTGATAAGTTAACGAAATATGGTTTCGTTCCAGACATATTCACTCTGGTAAAGGAAATATGTTGTACCAATTTATTCAATAAGCTGGGTGCCGAATGAAGTCCAAAGAAGGAATTTATTTGATGAATTATATTTTCACATTCCAACCAGAAATTCATTGTAGACGATATTGTCACTTTTATCAAGGTTCTTCAAAAACCGAACACCCACAAAAATATCACAAAACATGAGCCAAACACGAAAGTTATCGGTTTTCAATTTTTAGGTTATATTGTCACTTGGCTTTGGCTCCTCTACAAAATAACGAAATCTATGCAAAAATGACAGAAACGTACATATTTTACTATGTTGCCAGCTTTTGACTGTCCTTAAACTGAGTTTCAATAAACTCCGTTTAGCTTTCGTCTGTTTGTGTCGGTGAAACTGGATCGAGGTTTATCGAGATTAAAATCCGAGTTTAGTGAGAACGGAGTTTAGTAAAACGCCGTTTATCTGTCTTGTGGTGAAATCGGGCCTTAATGTTTTCACTCATAACCACGAAAGATATTAGGCAATCCATACCACGTGACCCAATATGGCGGTTGTTGGCACACAAACTGATAATCGCCTTAAGAACATCATTGTCAGTGTGGTCTTTTAGCTAGTAAAAGTGTATTTTTTGTTATTTTCGGAGCTCTTGTGTTGTTAATTAATAATATTCAGATGGAGAGTGATTACCTGAAGACACTATTGTTGAAAAGCAGAGGTTTTGGTGAACGCTATGCTTGAAAATACATCCCCATCTTCTGTTTACATTTTTATCAATGTATTTGTTACAGGTATAAAATGAAGTTGAGGATTGATCTGTGATTTAGATTCTTTTTACACTGAAGATTTCTGAACTGAATTGTTCAATTGTTGGTGCTCATCCGACACTATTGTTGAAAAGCAGAGGTTTTGGTGAACGGTATGCTTGAAAATACATCCCCATCTTCTGTTTACATTTTTATCAATGTATTTGTTACAGGTATAAAATGAAGTTGAGGATTGATCTGTGATTTAGATCCTTTTTACACTGAAGATTTCTGAACTGAATTGTTCAATTGTTGGTACTCATCCTGTTACGAATATGGATATTATTTCGTATTTGCTTTTTACTCAGCTTTCCCGAATGCAGATGAAGCCCTATACAAGTTTAGAATCCATACATACTTTGAATCTGGCTTCGTTGTGAAGGTGAGAACAAAAATTCAGAATCATTCATATATTTTAGTTAGTCTAGTATGTTTTTTCCTAGGCAGCAGGTTTTTTCTAATGGGTACATGTACAGTTGCAAATCTTGAGTCATCGAAGTGAATTATTATAAATTAGGATTAATAATACATAAGAAACAATTTATAACTTCTGATCTGATCTATTATGTTTGCCATATTTGTTTATTATAAGAGACATTGATTTGATATTTAAGAATATTACTTCTCAACTTTCATAATAGTTCTTTCTAATCAACATAACTTTTTTCCAGGTCTAGTGTTCACAAAAGGCAAATTAAAAACCTTCAGATGTTTGGTACATAATTGAAAAGGATGAAAGCATTTGTACTGCTCACTGTACTTGTATGGCCAGAAACAGTGAAGTGAAGTGGTGCTATATTAGAGGCAATGTCACGCACAGATTTGGATGCTGTGTGGCCAATGCCTTCCAGTCAAAAAATTTATTGGACGACTTGCCTCTTGCTCAGTTGTTTAAAAAAATAAAATGTTTCAAATGAATATATATATATATATATATATATATATATATATATATATATATATATATAATATAATATTTGTTATTTGTTGATTCATTGATTCAGTTGATTACTCTTAATTTAATCAATTGTAAAATGACACAATATTGAATTTGTAATATACGAATTTCTGACTAAATATCACTATATCAAATTTTATGTTAGTAAATACCAGATACAATTCGTACTTCTCATGCGTTTAACGCAAACATCGATATCAGAATGAGAAAATCTGTTGAATCAAAAAGACACACCATCCGTCTACAGCCTGTTTCATGGTTTCCCAATCATCAGGACGGCTTGTGGTCTCTTTCAAATTCGCATCGGATTTCTCGTTGGTTCATAGCCTTAGGCCAATACAAACATGTGAATTGCATCAGATTATTGATAGTGACATCTATAATCTGTGCGGTGAAGCTTGGACCTAATATCGTGGAATTTTAAAATCACGAGATTTCGTGCACTTTAACAGGTCACTAACAAATTGTTAGAAAGGCCTACCCACGATATCAATAGTCGTACTTCTCATGCGTTTAACGCAAACATCGATATCGAGAATGAGAGAAATCTGTTACGAATCCAAAAAGACACACCATCCGTCTACAGCCTGTTTCTTCGTAACAGATTTCTCTCATTCTCGATATATATATATATATATATATATATAAATAAATGTTTGTTTATTTGTTGTTTCAGTGATTCAGTTGATTACTCTTAATTTAATACCAATTATAAAAAAATGACACAATATTGATATTTGTATATAGTACAATTTCGATAAATATCACGATATATCCAATTTTTACTGTTAATAAATAACAATACCCTTTGAAGGTTGTAGACGATGTGGTAACTTGATTACTCTCGTCCCGGACGTCCATCGTCTTAATGTTCTTGAAAAGGTTTTCACGATGTTTCGAATGAGATAGCTCGTGGTAACGCAGCGTCAGTAATCGGCTCAATCCCCAATACTGATATCTTAGGAGAAATCTACAACTTATAATGTCTATTCCTTTTTCACCAAAACAAAAATCTTATATAACATATATTCAAATATGCACATTTTGTCACCGAATGATTATATCAAAAATAAATTAAATTAATTTTTCGAATGTTTGTATCTGCAATCGTCTGAATACAGTATTCACATTCAAAACATTGTGAAAACCTTTTCAAATACATTAAGACGATGGACGTCCGAAACGAGAAATACAACACCCTTCACAAAACTTTCGAGGCTTTCGATAATTGCCTGAAATATCTAAAAAGGGAAGGTTGAGATTGAAAGACATATTTCTAAATATTTTTATTTATTGAGTCACCAGAATCCTAAAGAAAATTTGTATTGAAGTAATCCAATAACAATACCTATAAGAATGTTTTTTGATGAGGTAGGTACATATTTATGAACATTCATTTGGAGTTTTCTCTGCTTTTGAAGTGGAAAATATATAAATTATAAATATATATATATATATATATATATATATATAAATATATAAATTATATATAAATTATATATATATATAAATATGTACCTATGTATATATATATATATATATATGAACTTTATTTGAAATGGGATTTCCTAATGTACAATAGTTCAGAGATATACAAGTAGGCAAAATCATACAAGTAATCGTATGAACAAATCAAATCACAAAAGTCTGAAGTAATAGGTATCCATGACCACATGAAGGATATCACGAATGTGCACACAGGGTATGTCTGCTGTAGCCATAGAGCTCTTCTCCTATTTGATAAGTCATTTTAACTGGTCAAAAACTTATGATTTGAAACTGTAGACACCCAGTGAAACCCGACTCTATCCCTGTCGTGACGGGACCCACAGTTAACTACAATGCAAATAAGCGGCATTTTTCTTCAGTTGAAGCACTAATTAATATACGAAATTGAAAAAACTACTCAAATTCGCACAGAAAATCACAAAATAAACACTTTTACGACTATGGTCGCTTATGACGAATTACGATGTGTACCAACAGCCGCCATATTGCTTTCGTTTTGACAGGTCGATGGATTGCCTGATATCCGAATTGATCTATGAATCATGGTCGAAAATTATCAACAATCATTCATTATTGGGAAAAATAAGCATCAAAATTTCCTTCATCCCAACTGCGACTCTCTACACGTCACAAAGCGTGGACGGAAAACCGTGGATAACTTCACATTAATTTATTTTTGACAGACAGATGTAAACATTGTAGTAAATTTCAAGGATTTCATCTCATTTTCGCGAAAACTATTCTGTGCGGGATCTTGTTCGTAGAACTATAATCATTGTAAACGATCAATTCACAATTTTTTGCATAACAATATGCAGTAATGTTGACAGAAAAAGAAAATTTCATAGGTTTGACACAGTTTATAGCATAAACTGTGGGTTTGAAGTCAGACACTAAGCTGGATTTATAGTTAGACGGACTGTAAACGTAGACGCACTGCAAAAAGATCAACTATAGATTTTATGTACTCTTGTTTATAAATGAACGTAAACGCATGACGTAACGTGATCGAAACGGACTGGAACGGAAGAGTTGGCCAACTTTCATCTTTTACACTACGTTTCTTGCGTCCGGCCAATCAAAATAAAGAATTATGTGTTATGTTTTTTACAAGACGTAATTATTCATTAAATACTGGAACAGTCATTCACGTATACTTAAAAAATTGATCTGGATCAGCAGTCTTCATCTTTAAAAAATTATTGTAGGCATTCTCTACTTTTCTATTACGGTTTATGGGTCTCGTTTTGTAACGTCTTAGTCGCATAATTATTGTTCTTCGAGTTTGTCGACACTTTTCCAATGCTACTGCACACAACACCAGTTCCACGGCACCAAGAAGCATACCTTCATGTATTTCATAATCCATTGTGACAGAAAACGAAGCATAGATAAATATTTAGAATATAATACAAATCCAAACCAACACAGGCTGTTTATGATTCGTATAATGTGTAGGTTATGTTGAATATCACTATCCCTTCTACCCATGCGCAAAAATTCCGTTCCGTCGATTTATAAATTCAATAATATTTTACAGTCCGTTTGTTACGTATACAGTGCGTCTACGTTACAGTCCGTCTAACTATAACCAGCGTCACCACAAACATTCCTCAACCGCGCCATCTACTAATGAAGTTCTAAGCAGAATTTAATGTCATTCATTTGGTCATAAGCAGAATTTAATGTTTAATGATGGTTTAATGGCATCAGTGAATACACCAGGGTTTTTAGGCATCTTAATTGTCTAATATTTATTTATATTCTGTCACAGTATACCAAACAATTGATGTGATTCAGGTGATTCTGTGATTTTCGTTTGGATTGGAACAGTATACAGTGATTTGTTTGTGTATGTTTTTACGTTAATATTCGGTTTCGAATATCGCTGAATAGATACAGTTCTCCTAATGTGAGTACATTCTAATGTACAATAAGTTCTTTTTTGACCCAACATTATTCTCATTTCAGGTCGAAAAATTTCGAGAAGTTGGTAAAATGCCCTTTCAATTCACAGCATGTATTGACAGAGAGCTCTTTACAAAGACATATCATTCGCTGCATGGTAAATTATCCCAATTATGTTGTATGCCCCTACAATGCACTGCACAGATTCAGAGACAGAAATTTGTTAGTTGAACATATGCTGAAGTGTGACTCAAAAGATAAAACATATTTCGACGAAAGCAATAAGGAATTCAAACATGAGACTTGTTACCATAATGACAAAATAAGGAATTTCAATCTGGAATTCGAAGATTGGGATGAGAATTAGGATTATGTGTTGTCTGTAAAAAATGTCTAAGACAAAAATGTACTTTTTTTGTTTACAATTCACATTCCTCTATAAACGGGATGAAATTAAAATTGCTGTTTTAGAAGTTGAATATAAAAATATTAACTAAATTTTATAAATATAATTAATGAAGGCCAGGATATCATCAGAGTTGAAAAAGTACAGAATTAGTTGAAGAAATATGTACCCAACTTAAATTTATATCAGAATAGGGTAGGTTCGCCAGTTAGCCGGCCCCCTCCAGTAGTCGACCAGAATCTACTTTATTTTATAATATTTTGAAATATGTTCCAATTTTGAGATGCTAGTATACTTAAAAATCATTTGTTGCCTATCTGAAATAAAACTATCACCTTTTCTTTTCCACAAACCCATCCTTATCCCTGTGATTCCCGCTCAAAGTTAACAGTGTTCACTAATCCAGTGTTTGAAATAGTTAGTAAACTTGATTCAAGATCTAGAGCAAAGTGTTTGGAGGTGAGTTTAAATTCACACCTAACTATTGAATGTATTTTGGTGTGTTGAGATGGTGGAAAATACTTTCAAAATGTTATTGTTTCGTTCGTACAGCCATATTTTATTAAGTTTTTCTTGAAAATAGGGGGGCCGGTCACTAGCATAAAGATTTGTCAGAGTAGCCAGAAGCCGGCCACCGCGGCCGACTACTGGAATATGAGCTATATTTTGTTTCTGTCCCTTTCACACTTGTCCATTCAGGTATCAATTCATTTCCGTCATCATTTTACAGTACGATATGAGCTGATTATCTACACCAGTAGTCGGCTGTGAGGATTTAAAAAAATGAAAAGGTGACGGCGGATAGAATTGAATGGCCGACTACTGGAAAAGACATCAATTGCTGAGTTCTCCAGTAGTCGGCCGTAACATTTTAAGCTGGTTTTAGTTTAATTTTTTCGGTTAAAATTTGAAATTTTAGCTTTTAGATAGTGATAAAACCAGAAAAAACGAAAGTTTCATCAATATTCTGATGAAAATTTGCAAAGAGCGCTCAAAGATGTAAGAAATGGCGCTAAAATTCGCAAATCCTGTCAGAACTGTGGGATTTCGCGTACAACACAATACAGGATCGGATCAAGGGCCGAGTTGCCAACAAGCGCCCAGATCCGATTTTAAGTCTAGAGAACGAAAATAAGGTTGAATGGATAAACAATTTAGATAAATGTGGGTTTCCAGTTAAAAAACAAGAATTGATTCAAACTTTCCAAAAAATAATTGAAGAAGAAAAAAATAAAAACGTCATTTAAAGAAGGGAAACCCGGACAAATTATCAATATTATATATCAGTATACCTAATCAGTATCAGTTCAAAACGTTTTTTATTTTTATTTCACCGTTTTGTTTAATTTTATTAGTATAATGGTTTTATTGTTTGCATTTTTTAGTAAGGAATTTTATTAAAAAACAAATATTTTATATATTGTTTGTATCACGGGCATAATTCACCTACAACACAGTGATATTATTTTATTTGCCTATGGTTTTGTAAAATTGACTCTACCTACCCATGGATAAGAATTTTTGCTGAAGAAATTAGTTATTTGTTTTATTTTTTCTAAGCTTTTTTCTTTTTTATTTTCTTTCCACTGTCATTATTACTTACCTACCCTTGGATACTTGTTCTTAATAATTTTCATGAATAAGTAAACCGCAGGTGGCGAGTGGCAAAATACTTCTGTACGGACCTGGTGATTAATCACCAAAACTACCAGGGCCGACTACTGGTCCACGCCTGGCCGACTAGTGAAATATTAACGGCTGACTACTGGCAGAAGTGCTCAATTTTAAGAAAAAAAATTAGTCAGAAAACCTCTTCAAATTCAATCTTTCTTTTTCTTCACCCTTTAAAATCTGAATTTGAGTGCTACACGCTAACATAAGATTTTTTAAATTAACTTGAAAGAGCTGTCTGCAATTAAAGGTGTAAGTTAAAGTTTAACAAAAAAGGCCGACTACTGGCGAACCTACGGGTAGGTTCGCCAGTTAGCTGGCCCCCTCCAGTAGTCGACCAGAATCTACTTTATTTTATAATATTTTGAAATTCGAGCGAATTTTGAGATGCTAGTATACTTTAAAATAATTTGTTGCCTATTTGAAATATAACTGTCCCTTTCTCTTTTCCACAAACCCATCCTTATCCCTGTGATTCCCGCTCAAAGTTCACTCAGTGTTCACTAGTCAGTGTTTGAAGTAGTTAGTAAACTTGATTCAAGATCTAGAGTAAAGTGTTTGGATGTAAGTTTAATTTCATACATAACTCTTGAATCTATTTTGGTGTGTTTAGATGGACGAATATATTTTCAAAATGTTATTGTTTCGTTCGTACAGCCATATTTTATTAGTTTTCTTGAAAACAGGGGGGCCGGCCACTAGCATAAAGATTTGTCAGACTAGCCAGAAGCCGGCCACCACGGCCGACTACTGGAATATGAGCTATATTTTGTTTCTGTCCCTTTCACACTAGTCCATTCAGGTATTAATTTATTTCCGTCATCATTATACAGTACGAAATGAGCTGATTATCTACACCAGTAGTCGACAGTGTAGATTTAATAAAATAAAAAGGTGACAGGGGATAGAATTGAATGGCCGACTACTGGAATAGACATCAATCGCTGAGTTCTCCAGTAGTCGGCCGTATCATTTTAGGCTGGTTTAAGTTTAATTACACAAAGTGTGTACAAAATACACTAGAGGTCATCCAACAGAACACAGAGCCGAAAAATCAACTATAATTGTCTGTTGCCGATTTTGAAGCAACCTATCGAGTTTTGACTAGCCTAAAGACGAATCTTTTTCATCAATTTAATGATGTAGATCAGATATTAGAGCAGTTGAAAATATTTCAAACAAAGCTATTTGAATGAGCATTGCCACAGGTGACTTTCAAGACAACATACTAGTCTAAGATCCGAACCTAAATCGACCTTCACCGAACTGATAATAGAATAAAACTTATTTTATAATAAATTTAGTATATTAGAAAATATATGAAAAATGGGTTGCTAAAAAAATCCTGGACAGAATATTTTTAATTATTTAAAAAAAAATGATTTTTCATTAAATGTTGCAACATCAAGATAATAAGAAAATTTTATACTGGACTTAAAGTATAAAACATATAGAATGTGCAGACGTTGGGTTGTCTATTATTTACCTGGACGAACTACTGGGTTGCCAGGTATGTCGATGCCAGTTACTTTCACTTGATTGGATAATAGAAAAATTGTATATCAACATAAGCACTGTTTTATTGCGAACACGTTGATCTAGGGTTGTCTGCAAAAAATTCGGTCCTAATAGAGGTTTACGAATTTTAAAGATTTAAATTTCAACGCGTGTGGAAATGGAGTGACAGAGAGATCCGAGGTAAGTATACTGTGTAATAATAAAGGACCGAACATTGCAGTCGTGTCTGATGGGACTCTGAATATAAGAAAGTACGCATGCTCGGTACGTAAACTATGGAGGGTAGAGGTACCCCTACTACCCTCCATATAGTAAACAGTACGCGTTATTTTGAAACAACTGACATTTGAATTGCAAACAAAATATTTAATTAAATACATAACAGTCTAATATATTTAATATAATACAAAAATATTAAACAATATAACATCAATTAAATAAATATATATATACATATATCAACTTATAAGTATAATAATATATCTATGATAGAAACGTTTTTGTAACTCAAAATATGATAACGTAATTAATGAAAATATCAATTACTTACTTTGAAATTTTTTTGCTCTTTCTGAAAAAAATTAGAGAAACAAAGTGGACTGCCGAAAATTCAAATAAAAAAATAACAAAAAAGCTAGACTAAAGATCTTGTATTATATTTAAAAAAATTATTACAGAACAGCATATGTACAAAAATAATATTAATGAAAAATAAATTTTAATAAATATTTTCTATTCAATATCCGATTCATCAGAAGTAAAATTGTGACTCGAATTCATCGGATTCATTATAGGTTCTTTCTCATTAACTTCCATTTCAATAATGTCCTAGATTTTCAAAGGAGTTTGATCTCCGATAAAACCTGTTGGTTTTAAAAAACCATCGAAATGCCAACCGTAGTTTATAGGGTTTAACTTCGCACATATAGAATCAGACACGACTGCAATGTTCGGTCCTTTATTATTACACAATATACTTCGCTCGGATCTCTCTGTCACTCATTTCCACACGCGTTGAAATTTAAATCTTTGAAATTCGCAAAACTCTATTAGGACCGAATTTTTTGCAGACAACCCTATATCAACGTGTTCGCAATAAAACAGCGCTTATGTTGATATAAAGTTTTTTCTATCATCCAATCAAGTGAAAGTAACTGGCATCGACATACCTTTTTATACCTGGCAACCCAGTAGTTCGTCCAGGTAAATAATAGACAACCCAACGTCTGCACATTCTATATGTTTTATACTTTAAGTCCAGTATAAAATTGTCGTATTATCTTGATGTTGCAACATTTAATGAAAAATCTTTTTTTTTTTAAATAATTAAAAATATTCTGTCCAGGATTTTTTAGCCAACCCATTTTTAATATATTTTCTAATATACTAAATTTATTATAAAATAAGTTTAATTCTATTATCAGCTCGGTGAAGGTCGATTTAGGTTCGGATCTTCTACCAGTATAGTAGATAATGATAGAACCAAACAAGCCGGAAAAAAATTACCCATCGATGCAGGAAAAACAACTAAAAATAAACGTTTACGAGTTGATATTTTAAAGTCACCAAGTGATGAGGCTACTGATAATTCATTTACAGAATTTGTAAAATCGGGACTCCAAAATACCCATGAAAAGCTGAGTGACGAGGTGAATAATACACAATTAGAACAAAAAATAACAGGAGGTATTAAAAGAAAATTTAACAAACAATGTCCCTCTGATATTGGAAATTGGAAGAATCTGAATGAACAAAACAACAACAAAATTGAACACAGTATAGAAACGTTGAGTAAAATTTCAAAAAATACGCGTCAAACTGAAGAGGATTCAAACGAAAAAATTGATAAGTTGAAGATAAAGGTTGATAATATAAATGAGAGCCAGCATAAATCTCCAACAGATCTCTTTGGATCAAGTTCCGATTACAAATCAAATAGCTTCTTCGAAAAAACACTTGAAATACCCTACTGTGCTAGAAAAATCTAAGAGACCCAAGTCTGGACCTTCAACCAGCGCCATTTCCGCACAAGCATGGAGATCGTATTATATTGATAAAGCCAAAGAAAAGAAAGGTAAAAAAAACATGAAAAAAAGAGTTATCTAAAAAAAAACTAATTCCGAAGGAGTAAGCAGCGAAATTTTTCGACAAACTGAAGATGTGGTAAAAACAAAGAAGCAAATGTGTGGTATATGTGAGGATGAGTTGCATATAGTGATGCAGAAGAAGACGGCGAAAAAAATGTGGGTTGTGATATTTGCCCAACGTGGTTTCACTTAGATTGTACTATCCTTTCTGGGCAGGCCTATGGAGACATCGCACTCCAAGACTTTTATTGCGATTTTTGCAAATAATATTGTCTGTATTATATATAAGTATGCCTAATCAGTATCAGTACAAACATTTGTATTTATTTTAATTTCACCGTTATATTTGTTAATTTTATCAATATAAGTTTTATTTTTTGCATTTTTTATTAAGGAGTTTTATTAAAAAACAAATATTTTATATATTGTTCACATAACGGTCACAATTCACCTACAAGACAGTGATATTATTTTGCTTTGCCTATGGTTTTGTGAAATTGACCTACCTACCCTTGGACAAGAATTTTGGTGAAGAAATTATCTCTTTAAATTGTTTATTTTTTTTTCGTTTTTATTTCTTTTTTTCTGTTATTATTGGTTACCTACACTTGCATAATTGTTCTTAATAATTTTCATGAATAAATAAACCGCAGGCGTCGAATGGCAAAATACTTCTGTACGGACCTGGTGATTAATCGCCAAAACTACCATGCAGGGCCGACTACTGGTCCACGCCTGGCCGACTGGTGAAATATTAACGGCCGACTACTGGCAAAAGTGCTCAATTTTAAGAAAAACGTTTAGACAGAAAACCTCTTCAAATTCAAGCTTTTTTTGTCAACACCCTTTAAGAACTGAATTTGAGTGATACACTCTAACAAAAGATTTTTTTAAATAACTTGAAAAAGCTGTCTGCAATTAAAGGAGTAAGTTAAAGTTTAACAAAAAAGGCCGACTACTGGCGAACCTACCCTATATGAGTATACTGAAATATTATCAACAATAAGATCTTATCAACTTACGAAAAGTCAATGTGGCCTGATTTACTTTCTAGAATAATGAGTAGTTGAATCAATATATTGGTTTAGGCCAATCATTATAGATTTTTTCCTGACAAAAATTGTACCTACCAGGAAAGTCACTGTGCCGTCATACGAAAGACGATCCGTAGTTATTAGTTATATCCTGTTACGTTTCCTACTCATAGCTATCATTGCTTAATTTGTTATAAACATTAAGAGCAAAAAATCTTTTTTTTTTAGTTTTTTGCGTGTAACATGAAAACTAATGAAGCAATATCAATGAAAGAATTGTAGAGAATCAAATGGGATAAAAATGAGCCCTAGCTCGACTCGATTGAAATATTAGTAACTGAGAAAAACCGGAAAAATGAGTTTTTAAAAAATTCACAACACCACCATTCTTCAAGTTGTAGCGCAGGCTCTTCGCGACATAGTAGTGATTCATATGTACTTTATGTGTAAAAAATTCAGGCGCTGTCTAAGCATTAGTTTTTGCATAATTGCAATTTGAATTTCTTAATGCCCTTCATTGGAGCGAGCCTAGATGCGTCATAGGTGGTCCGATTTCAAATTTTCGAAAACATATTGCAAGTAGAAGTATAGTACTATTTATTTATTTACGGGCAGCACTCAGAATAAGAATATGTTTTTTACAAAGGTGTATGATACATGAATACGTTGATGGACACTAACGTCATACGGCGTCATAGAGGTCGGTGACAAATGCGGCACAACGCCGCACTGTGTTCTCGCACATCCGGATTAAATTGAATAGAACGCGGAGCAGCGTTCAATTTTGCATAGTTAATATAGGAGACACGTGATTACTGTCACGGGTTGTGTGCAATATGTTCATGTGTCGTATTCTTGCATAAAATATCTCCATAAGCCATAATTTGACCTTCCCAATTTCATCACAACACGCCGTGCCGGCGTCGTTTTTTGCCATAAGAAACTCATTTATTTGTATTTGCTGTGTCACGCGATGTACAATTTTTTGAGTTATTTTTTTTTCCAAGGATTAGAATATTTGATTTTTTGGAGTTACAATTTTTTTTTTGAAAGATACGAGTACTTTATTTTAGTGCGATGTTTTTCCAAAAATACTTTGGATATTTTTTTCGTGTTATGAATGTTAAGACAAAGAAACAAATCTGTCTGAGTCACAATGAGAACGATTTCGGATTTCCCTGTCAACGTGTTAAGACTTAACCTAAAAACTGAAGAAAAAATTTGAAAAATTAAAAAACTATGAGTGAATATAATGCAAGAGAAAAATATATGTGCATATCAATATCGAGTTCTTATTATAGAAGCGAAGGCAAGCTACTTTCAGAAATATTGAAAAGATCCAGTTGAATTTCATTAGCATTCGATAAAATTCTGGGTAATGGGGAGTGTTTTCCATATAGTTGCATCTGTGGAAATCAATCGCGAAAGTCGGAGTGTTACGAGATACTCTGGCTGGAACATGTAGGCCAATTAATGACAAGAGATAAAGACAATCAACATGATAGGTCAGAATCTTGTGCAGAATTCTGATGTCTGCATAAATTCTACGAGTGCTTAGTTTCGCTATTCCTGTTGTAGTGCGTACTTCTCTCAATGAGTTTTCAATTAAGGTAGTTGTCGTGAAATCCACTTCCAATCAGATTGCGTTTATATTCATATCACTTTTAGTTAACATTATTACCTGTATCATATTAAATTTTTGGAATGGTTTACCACACCGAAAGCGAGATATAAGGCTTCAAAGTTGCAACGTTCAACACGTAATCCCTATAGTGAGCTACCGCGGACACCCCATTTTAAGGCATAACTAAAAACCCTCCATTCAGATCTTTTTGAAAAACTAGTATATTATTAAAAGGTAAGTAATGAATTTTATAGAAAAAATTAAACACCCGTAGCCATACCAGTTATTTAGTCATTGCCATAAGAAGTTTCTAAATTATTGCGTATGAGAAGTACAAGAGGGGGAAGGCTGAGAATCGTGGCAACGCCTCAAGCGAGCGCTCGCGATTCAAATAAGCGAGAGCACGAGGGTCTTGCTGTTTTGAATTCAACTGTGTTTTGGAATGCACATATTTATGAATATTATGGATAATATACTGATGCATTTTAAACATATTATAATAAAATAAAATGTAGTTTCAGAGAGTAACTACAAACAACATTACATAAACTTCATTTTTGTTTATACACATGTACGTATAACATAATTTGACTATTTTTTAACATAAACAAAAATGATTCAGATTTCTAACAGGCTAATGAAATATGAGGTATAAATCTTCAAATAATATAAACAACAATATGAATGTAATATTATTTATTTTGAACTATTACCTATACTAAATAATCACATGATTGACTAAACATATATTTTTAAATCATTAATGATTTCAGTTAATGCTTTCCTATTTTTAGTAACTCTAGGTTTTCCATTCTTCAATTTTTTTGTTAGGTGATCAATCACAGCTTCTTCTTCTTCATCGTGATACATTTGTTTCAGAAAATCGTGTGATATATTTTGTTGTCCAATTTTTTTCAATAAATCCCATGATATACATTTTTTTAAGGCACTTAAATTAGGTAAATTACAAGATATTCTTTCGTTCTCAAGTCGCTCTGAAATACATTCTTTATATGATTTCATGCATGTTGATAATTCTTTACCAATGAAACGAACTAATTTTTGCAAAATTTGTACATCATACATCGCTTCGTGGATTTCGCACTTTTCACAGCGGATACTTAAAATTGATGCAAGTCCTAAATGTTTTTCTTTCAGCACATTCTCCAAACTTGGTGGCAGTTCCGATACTTTAAATTTTTCTCAAGTTCTTTGAGATTAACAATGCGATTTCCTTCACACACATCATTTTCATTAGACTGTTTTTTGTTCGTATTTCGAGCCTTACACAGTTTAGAAAATTTCATTTTTCCTTTTTTCACCTTTTGTTTTAGCAAACCTACCATTTCTTGCGCGAAATCGATCCATAGCTTCAGGGCCGGATTAAAAGGTGTGGAGGCCCTGGGGCAACAAAGGAGTGGAGCCCCCTAATTATTTTTCAAACAAGTTTTTTATTTTTATTTATTGCGGAACAAATCAAATTATTTCGACACGAGCATATGTAGGTATAATAAGATACAAGAAATAAATTAAATTACAGTGTAAACAAAGGGATTCTTGCGAGCTTTTTTCGACGAAAAATCATTGATGATTTCGGTCAAATCCAGCATCCGGACAAAATCATTCTCAATGCTAAGAAGCGATAACTTTGATAGGCGGCTTTGTCTCATCGTAATTCGCCTATTTTTTTCATTTTGGAAAATGAGCGCTTTCCAGTGCAATTTGACATCACATTCTCAGTTGTAATATCACAAGAGAGTGAAAATAATTCGACAGATTTTCGAAAACTTGTTGCCAGGTAATAGACAAAAGAGACCAACTGACTCGAGTGGCTATTGCCAACAAGTTTGAGAAAGAAATCTAGATAATTATTTTCTACTATAGCGAACTCTCGTGTGGTAATCTTTAGATTATTTTCTGATGTTACGATCATAAACACATTTCTTGCAAAATTATATAATGTACTAAACCGGATTTGATTCATTTCACACTTTTCATGCGAATTGATGACAGACGTCAAATTAAAAATATAGGTTGTCAGACAATAAAAACAAAATACCTCAAATTATTCCCGCGACAATTTTCTAGGTAGAATATTCCCACTATTGATTGGCCAAAACGTATATGAATTATTTGAATTGAACGTTTCCATTGGTTTCTAGCAATGTCAAAAAATAATCACTAATTTCAATGTTTAAGAATGTAGTTCTGAAATTTTTGTTTTCAAGAATTTGATAGTAGAACATCTTAGATAGATAGATAGATAGTTCTTTTCAGAAGGATTTACATTTGTTGCGGAATGTCATCTTTCTCTTAGACTCACACTTTCAGA
The DNA here is from genome assembly GCA_018342105.1 of Gonioctena quinquepunctata. Lineage (NCBI taxonomy): Eukaryota > Metazoa > Arthropoda > Insecta > Coleoptera > Chrysomelidae > Gonioctena > Gonioctena quinquepunctata. Next base: position 16,557 of record JAFIRS010005297.1, on the reverse strand, counting down.
TTTCGGGGATTTCTCTGTTACAAGCGCGCCACTCAGCGGACACTTGTCAACGCCAATAAATAGGAAAAACAGGTATAGACGGGCAAAGTGTTTGTAGAATCGGCAGAAAAATAGTCAACAGAATTTGAACTTTTGTTCTATTATGGAATGCGCACAGGGCTCTTATAAATAATTTGATGCAATCATATTCATAAATTGAAATATTATTTTCTTTTGCTTATGATTATTGAATTTCATTGTGTATCTAGATCGCTTGTGTCATTCGAAGAATACATCGACAGAAAATCCTTCATTTAATAAAAAAAAATGTATATATTTTTTTAAATTCAATTGTTTTTGTTTTTACAGCTAATTTCGATACGATATAATATTTTGTATAATAGTATGATGTTTTACTTGGTGATTGTTTCTCGCATATACACATGATTCATCAGATCGAAGATTAATATTAACCATATGGATTTTGACAAGCAGAATACGAAACATGTTTTTGAATGTTTAAAACGAAAAATGAGAGGAAAAAGTGGGAGAACTGCTCTTTCGTTGTCAGATTTTTTGGAACGTAGTTCCTTATCGCGCTTTGCGAACGGGGGCTAGACGGAATAAATTAAGACCAAAAGTTGTAACGAGACTTTCGCTCGGTCTATCTCTCTCTCTCTCTCATAGAAAGCAAGCCAGTTATTTTTGTTTCGTCTTTCTATTTCACATTGAACAGTGTGGTGTCGCGACGATTATTTTTGTTGAATTTTTGTACATAATAAATAATAAAAAATAATAACAATAATGAATCCTGACAGTGTTTCTGCACAAGTTCCGGATATTGCTGATGGAGTTAGGTAAGTAGAGATTTTATACAGACAATAAAAAATGCTTATGTATTTTTAGCAAGTACGCCGCATTATAACCTCTCTTTACTATTGTGCTAAGCAAGTCATACGCGTTATAATCTCTCCATTATTGTGTGTTTAGCAAGTGTACGCGTCATAACTTTAATAAATTTAAAAGCAAATTATATTTTAATATTACAATATCAATGCGTATGTATTTAGCAAGCCGTGCGTGTTCTAACCTATACGCTGTTGTGTTTACGAAGTCGAGAGAGTATATATATATATATATATATATATTTATATATATTCATATATACATATATATATACACACTCTGTTGTGTTTACAAAGTCCCGCGCATCTATGACGTGTACGAAAGAATAGACAGACAGAGTGCATATATATATATATAAAATATTATTATAACTTGAAAAAAAAATTATTACAATTCCTTCACTAATTAATCGAAAGGAACTTCGTTCCATCCGGGTGTCCCTTGACACCTCTCAAGTTTTTTTTATATATAATTTTGCATATCCTTTCGGTATTTGTTAGGAAATTTTACTTAAAAATGTATATTGTGGAGGCCCCTCTCTTGTGGAGGCCCCGGGGCTGCAGCCCCGTTTGCCCCCCTCTTAATCCGGCTCAGCTTGTTCATAAGAGTATCTTGAACAACTAAATGCGAGCAATCGTTGGTTTGCGACGTTGCCAGTCATGGCTTATTTGCTGTATCACGCATGCTAGTTGCGTTTCTGAGTGTACAGTTCCCTTAAAAAAGATCCCTCTAATTGAGCGTTTGCACATGTATCTCGACGCTCTACAATCGAGCCTAATTTTTGACACTGTTTGTAGCACGACAACTACCTTAAGGGTATGTTCAATTTATAAGCTAAATATCTCAAAAATGTATTCTGAGTTTTTTCTTTATTATTTATATGGATTTGATATGGTGGTGACCACATACATGAGCAATACTCTAGAATTGATCTAACCAAATAATAATAAAGTGTTCTTATACAATTAGCATTAGTGAAATCTCTTGTGTTCCTGCATACAAAGCCCAACATTTTTGTTGCCTTATTGACAAGCTGATCAAAGTGGATGTGGAAATCAGTATTGGTGTCAAAAGGAACACCAAGGTCCCGAACAGAGTTTGCCCTTGTGAGGAGGGGTTCACCATCAATGTTATATATAACCACATACCTAACGGTATGTGGATTATACACAGAGATAGGAACCTCCGCCCATTTCCTTTGATGTTTGGTTTGCCGCTTCATTGATCTCGGACCTTTAACTCGAGATAGGCACAGTTGCCAGTTCTAAATTATGTTTTATTTGGAATTAGGACAATACTGCCAACAAAAGTGATAGGGTCGAAAAAATGTATGAAAAATGAATAATTAATTTATAACTCGCTTTCGAAATCGTATATAATGTTGAATGCTTGAGTTTTATGTAGAATAATATCCTTTATTCCTTGAATTTCCTAATAAATTTTGAGATTTTGTGAAGTTGGCAATTCTGTGTCATAACAAACGTCATCATTCAAAATGGAGGTATTGCCGTAATAAGCGCATCATTATTCCGACAGTTCTCCCGGGGCATTTAACTTGAGATAGGACTTCATCTCTCTCTAATTTTGTTTGTCTTGTCTAGCATTCTCCTCTGTGTAACTACTGTGTGTCCAGGTTGCCGCTTTAGCCTTGGAAATAATGTTGATGATGTGACTGTTCGATGTTAGTCTTTGGTCGATTATAACGATCAAAATATTTGACTTGGAGGAAGTTAGCTGAGTTCCATTCAGGGTCGCGGCTTTCAGTTCGTACTTTCGCCTCCTTGTGAATGGGATCGGCGCTGTTTTACTAGGATTTACATTCAGTTTCTCTTTCGTGCACCAGCTTCCTAGATTACCTAGAAAGCTCATCAACAAACTTAGAGATAGCAACAAATTTTTCCATAATTCAAAATTGAAAACGCTATATTTTTCATCGCATTCAAAAACGCACACCTAGCGCCTCTGATGGACGTATGAATCGTTACTTCAAACAGTTCAAACTTTTACCGCTAGTTGCTTCGAACTGTCAACTATAATTTTATACGTCTTCGTTTATATGTTGTACTGATATTTTTATTATCATAGTATTTTCAATTGTTACTGAAACAACACATTGAAAGTGAGGTTGAATTTTATGTTTGAGATGTAAGAAATAGTATTGTCTATCAATATTCTTGAAACAACTACAATTGGAGCTAGTGTTCGAGGAAAGTTATTCAAGGACACATCGAGTTTGAATAGGGAACACGTATGATTTATTTTAATTTTTCTTTTCCTTAGTTTGGTTCTCAGATATTACATTTTGTGTACCGTTTCTTACAACCCCAACCCAAACATAAATTCAACTCACTTTCAATGTGATGTTTCAGTAACAATTCAAAATACTATAATAATAAAAATATAAGTACAACATATAGACGAAGACAGCTGAAATTTCTAAACAATTAGTTGACAGTTCAAAGCAACTAGCGGTAAAAGTTTGAAGTAACGATGCATATGTCCATCAGAGGCGCTAGGATTAAATTTTTGGATGTGATTTTTTCAATTTCTGAGTCTGTTGCTGAGCTTTCTAGGTGATAATCTTTATGTGCGAATCAAAATATTCTAGAAAAGGGGCAAGTGCGTGTCCTCTATTGACGAGCACCTTTAAATTTGGAAATTTCGAGTAAACTTTGGGATTTGAGAAATTATGTTCATAAAATGTAATTTAAGAAGACCGAACTGATGTTGTCAAACAATAAACGAGAAAAATCGCATAAAAAGTACAAATAAAAATTATCAGCCATTAAAAAAATATCAACCTCATAAAAGAGCTATATTCCGTTTTTAAAAACCAAAAAAATTTTTTTTTTTATTTGTGAATCATTGTGAAACTATACGCGGCTGATTTAGCTAAAAGCTCTGAAGTCACACACTTGTGAGTCTAGACTGACTTGGGACTGCAAACTCTCCCTAAGACAACTGGCTACGAACAATCGGGTTACTCTGTGGATGCCAGGTCACAAGGAAATCAAAGGCAATGAAGAAGCGGACAGCCTTGCCAAGGAAGGCGCAAACACTCAATTTTTAGGACCAGAACCCTTCTGTGGTGTTTCCAAAACACACATCAACGGAAAGTTTCGGCGCTGGGAAGCTGACCAGATTAACAGGTCTATTCTGTAACTCATAGCGATGTCGTTATCCAACTATTATCGTTATATTAACGATATTTGTGTCAAATCGTATTCCGTAAAAATATAAAGTCGTTACGATATCGGTAGTGAACGACAGAGTCTAACGTTCGCTAACGGGAATATAATGGGTGCAGTTTGTTAACGACTTGAACTAGTTTTGTGAAATTGTGGATTCATATTTTATATGGCAGGTTAATCAACATTTTAGGTGGATAATTGTATAGAAGGCAAGTTGTATTGATATTTTTCATATGCAATTTAATGAATTCTGAAGGAAAATAAATACATTTATTCGTTCGAAAGTGTTATATTTTCGAGAGTTTTGAAATACAACATATATTGCGTTCTGGTGGTCTTCGGAAAACGTTTTCTCTTAATTTTGGTATTTTCCAAGATTTTTTTATAAAATTCAAACTACCCCCACCTTCGAATACCTGATCATAGACAAATTTGATTATGAAATAACAGTTGTTAAGTTAGCAACATTCAGCACGGAACGAAAAATTATCATTAACCATCCTGAAAACATTCATTGGATCTCTTTACTGAAATTGCCAAGGTCATTTCCAGCGACACCTTTTAAGGAATAAGTATTTTTGACATATTGTTCTTACGCATCGTTAAGAGCCGGCTACCGACAGTCGTTTGATGACGGATCGTTCAAAACGGCTCTTTACGGAATAGACCTGTAAAACCCACTGGAATAAGGTTCCAGGGCAAAGACAAGCGAAAAGGCTTCTGAGCCCAAAGAAGGCTGAACAGCTTCTCGAATTGGGAAAGAAAGACTTGGAACTGGTAAAAGGATTGCTCACCGGACATTGTCCTCTGAGGTATCACCTCAAAAAAAATGTGCCGTTACTGCGAGAACTTCGCTGCATCTGCAGAACACATGCTTTGCGACTGCGAAGCTTGTTCTGCGAAAGGCTTAAGTTCCTCGAAGGGGTTTCACTAAAGCCATCAGACATCAGGAATTAGCTCTCAGGAAACTGATACCTTGCAAGGAGTCTCGGAATCCCGGGTCTTAAAAGATGAAGGGTAATGTACAAAAGACCTCATAGGTCGACGTACGAAAGGCTGGAGAGCCATATCGACCCCTACAATCTAGCTATCTCTGAACTTGGACGAAATAAAAGTAGATTACTAAGAAATCGACCAAAAACGTTATTTTGAAAAAAACTTAAAGAATACCGAATTTTTAACCTTTATAATATAGGCATTTGTTTGCTACTACTAAGTTGATGGGCTGAAAACTGGGTTATGAACGTCACGATAATTTTTGTTAAAATAATATCTTTGGTATGTTCATTATTACTGAAAGAGAAGGAAGAAAATATACTTTTCTTGATATTCGAAGGAGCGTATCTTCGAAAACATTTGAGAACGCAGCGTTCTGACTTGATATTCGTGTTCAAGAGGCAAAAATATTTAAGTGCCACTACCAAAAGGCAAGTCTCTTGGAGGTGAGTTTACTGAACAGAAAATAAGTTCAGTTATCAACCGAGTGTTTTAGCATTGTTTAAAGACTTTCTCTCTAAACAATGGTAGTGGCATCGTTTAAAGAGATTGTTCTCTTCAAATAATGATAGTAGTAACTGAAGCTAGAAGTAGCCACTGTTCAACATTAAGAAAAGAAAAACCTATTGGGCGTGCAGTTCGGTGCAACACTTCTCATACAATCGAACTTGCTTCCGCACAAGCCGCCAACTTAAAAAAAAACCTTCAAAACTTCTGCTTGTCAATTATTTGACTTTGGTTGTATGGAAAATAGCAGATTTGATATACTAATTCAGTTACTTTTGGTCATGAAGTGCTTATGTATTTCTTATAACAAATATGTCATTCATAGAGATTTTGTGTCTAAAAATGTCAACAGTTTGGGCTAAGGTTTGGGCACGTTTTTGTATCCAACAAATTGGAGTGGTTGAGGTGGCAGATGGTGGACGAGAATGACGTCATTTTCATGAAATCCACCTTATTTCAAAACCAGTTTTATAAAAACGATTTGGTGGAACTGTAATTTCAACCACCACATTGGAGGTTATGTTGATGTATGATGTATTATTACAACGTCAAACTTTTCGCCTCCTAACCACGGTCGAGGACTGTTGGCGTTCTTAGGTTAGGAGTCAAGTAAATGTTAAAAGTGTATGTCCTGCCGTTTATAAACGTGCATTGCAAAAATAAAAGTATTTATGTGTAGTTAAATAAATGTTTGTGAAGATAACAGGTTCCTTCTTCTCTACGCCAGTAACCAGGCTGGATGACAACGGAATTGTCGGAAGAAGGGGTCTTTAATTGTACTATCAGAGGATACTGTAAAAGTCAGACTGCCGATAACGTGCATCGCAAATAACATTTTATGTGTAAAATTCGGGCATTCGTGGTATCATTTCGAGTGAGATTTCCAGGGTGCCCTACGAAGGGGGGCAAGTGGGGTTTAAACCCATGAGGTCCTCGGACATGGCCAACTTTCTGATGGGAAAAGGCCAAGATATTGGAAGAGAAAGAGAAGAGAGAGATACAACGTCAAAGATTAAATAATGTACTATGACTTTTCCTTTCCATCTTTGAAATGTTTTGTAGTCTTTTGCTAGCGAAACGAAGCACTGCATCAACTTCAGATTAATCCAGTTCATCAGACGATGAATTAATGATCTCCAATGTTTACAAAACCCCACAAAAAAATTTGTAATTTTTTCGAAATAATTACTAGATATTGCGATTTGAACTTTAAGTCTCATTTCCGATTATCGAGGGCAACTGTGGAAGGAAGAAAGTTTAAAGAATTCTAAAGGGTAAAAAATAACTACCTAGTGAAAATTTCTTCAATTATAGATATAGACACAAAATTCTCTGTTGATATAACTTTTGTATATACAAAAATATAAACACTTTGGGACTAAAAATGAATCATCCAGCATATTCAATTTGTGATTGTCTACACAATCCTAATGTTTTTTTTATTTGCACACCTAGAAAGCTCAGCAACAAACTTAGAAACTGAAAAAATATTTTAATTCGAAATTGAAAACGCATTCTTAGCGCCTCTGATGGACGTATGCATCGTTACTTCCCACAGTTCAAATTTTTACCGCTAGTTGCTTAGAACTCTCGCCTTCGTTTATATATTGCAATAATATTTTATCATGAAGACTGAAACATCACATCAAAAGTGAGGTTGAATTTATGTTTGGGTTGTAAGGAATAGTATTGTCCATCAACATTCCTGAAAAAACTACAATTAGCGATAGTGTTTGGGGAAAATTATGCAAATTTTGTAAATTTCGACAAAATATTTAGATTTGAGAAATTATTTTCACAAAATGTAATATCTGAGGACCAAACTGAGGCAAAGAAAAATTAAAATAAAATAATTCGGGAGAGGCAGACGTTTTTGAAGTTGGTAACTTGTGTGGAACTCCGCCTATTGAAACTAGCAATTTCAGAATAGCCAACTTAATTTTAATCCATGAGGCTACTTTCAGACTAGGCGGATCGCGGAAATGTCAAATTTTAATTTTAGGCAATGGAAACGTTGGAATTCAATCTCAAGGTCATTCCGGGTAAATTGTTAAATTTCAGTCAACTTTTTCTGGCGGAAGCATAAACAAGAGACAAGAGTTATATATGGCGGAAGTATTCAGCAAACCTAAAAGTAAACGGCAAGGTAACGTATAGTTATTTGTAAACGAGTTGAAGCTGTTATTGATTCTCTGGAAGTTGTATTCTTTTTATTGATATTCGGCCCTAAAATACATAATAGTTCCTCGAATATTTGAGGCGACATACGCATATAATTGAAAAATTTATCAGAGTCATGGAGCCTCATTTCCTCAAATAAATTATTGCTTTCTCCCTGCTTCATTCTCATATATGTCATCAGTAAAAATCTCTCGAACCCAAAATCTTCTCTTATTCCTCAATGTTTTTTCAGCAGGTATAATTTGTAGATCAACAATTTTTTTTAATGTATTTCTCTAGCTCTTTGAGACCTGATTTTCATTTTAACTAATTTGAGGCACATAGCTCCAATGACTAATTTCAATTTATTAGACTTTATCGGATGGAAATCGGTATTTAATTAATTCTTAATTGAGGTTAACTTTTCAGACGTTTGATGATAGTTAGCGCCAAACATCTGATTCCGCGGTTCCGCATAGTGAGAAAGCATTTTTATTTATAGCGGAAACATTATAAGAAATTTGACATTTCCGCGATCCGCGTACCGCCTAGTCTGAAAGTAGCCTGACATCAATTTTTTCCTCCTTGCACATTGCACAAATGTTCACTTAGGCCCACTTTTATAGGTTCCAATTAACCTCTGGTTGAGTTTACTAGGGGTTAGAATGTGCCTTGCAGATCATAAAAGGAGCATCATTTCTTAGGACTACTTTTATAGGTTCCAGTTAAACCTCTGGTTGAGTTAACTAGTGGTTAGAATAGAAATGATGCTTGTTTTATGATCGGTTGAAAGCACATTCTAACAACTAGTAAACTCAACCAGAGGTTTACTGGAACCAAAGAGACTAAACGTTATCTGAGTAGGAGAGTCTATTCCCCATAAGACAATGGTGACACTAATAGACAGAGATGAAAAATCATTTGTGAGTCATAGTGACGTATATGGACATGGCATGGCCACCATTCTCTCTGGACAGTGGCGGACTAGGCACTCCGTAATCTGGTATCTGAGAGTTAGGCTCTTGAATGTATATTGGACCACTCTGTATGTTACGTGGGCCACCTGTTCTCATGTCCATGTAAACGTCGCTATGACTGATTAATGCTACAAGATCCTGATTGGGTAGAGCTTATTAGTACCTCCTATTCAGATAACGTTTACTCTCTTTGAACTGGAACCACAGAACTATAACATAGTTATGTTATAGTTCTGTGACTGGAACCTATAAAAGTGGGCCTTATTTCGTAACCCCCTCCCGTAATAACCCGTTTCTTTCTACTCTATTTGACACATGACAACCTTGCGTCAGAGACGAGAGACGTGGTTTTGCGGCCTGCGGAATGTGCGACGTGTAAATTCCTGAAATGCAGGTGTCAAAATGAAAAGAGTATTAATTCGAAATTTAGGCTTCAATAATAGTTACTTGTTAATCGAGAATTTCGAAAGATAATGTTTCAGTGCGGTTGAATTAATAAAATCACGTTAGAGTAGAAAAACAATTCAATTTATTGTTTATATTATTTATTATTGGGGTTGACATTTTCATTAATTTTTTAGGAAAGATCTGTGATAAATCATTAGCCAAGCTACCTATATTTGTGATGATTAGTGACTGAACATATTTCAATAAAATGTTATATGGTAAACTGAGAATACACACTTGCAGAGTGATACTTTTAACATCATTAGTTTGGTTTCTTGTTGATGTGGTAGTTTTATCCTTTTATTCGGAATGTCTCGGGGGTTCGTGCAAAGTGCAGGATTCAGAAGTTGTTGCAGAATCTCTAGTTGACAGTAACAACGATTATGATCATAGAGACCAAGGGAATGATATAGGCCATGTAATAAGGTGAGGAATATTTGCATTCACACTCAATGATAATGAAAAAAATCCTGCAGTGTACTAATAGAAATATTATATTTTATTGATTTTACACAAGTACTGACTTCAAAAAAAAGTACCTACTAACTAGGTGTACTGTTATCAAATATTCTTTGATCTTGTCCTTCCAAATTGAAATCAAAGTATGTGTAATTCTGATGTAAATATTAACCTATGGGACAGGCAAGGGAAAAAGTGCAGTTTTGGGAGAATCCACAGATTTGAAAAATATATATTTTTTGTAAATAAACAAGCCTCTCTAACCCAAAAAAAATAAATAAAAAATATTGCATTCAGTCATAAAAAAATGTTTTTTTTAAAATCATTTTCAGGATGGGTAATATCCAGTAATTAGACTCGCACGATTTGGGACATGTCGTTTAGTGAAACTATCGTATATTTGCCTTCTGAACACAAATCCGAAGTCAAAATGTGGCATTCTCAAATACTTTCCAAGATACGAGCTTCCTACAAAAGGCTATTTTCGGACACTGAAAGCTCGCACCATTCGTCCTTCTTTTAACAAAAACACCACACACACACACATATCCTTATTCACGTGTTTTTATTACTTTTTCGTACGAAAAAAAGCCGTTTTTTTTAAATATTCAACAAAAGCATAGTAATTTTTATATTTACAATGTTGATTGCCTCAACTCAACGGGCAAAAGTTAATAGCTACAATAGCTGCATTTTGATGACCCCCCAATCTCTAGTCTACAGCCCAAGACACGCCTTCGGCGTGGATGTTGTATTTTTTTGGAAGATTTGGTCTGCATAAAAGTGAACCTGGTCAATATCTTAAGTTAAAGAAGGGAACACAACCTAATCTAACTTGGTAAACCTTGCTATCGAAGTTCAATGCAAGCCAACCAACCTTACGAAGTAACGCTATGTTCCACTCGCGGACACTTCGTTAGCGGTCACTTTTCTAGTTTTTCCGAATTATTATTGAAGCACAATAGTGACAGTCAGTCGCTAGATGCAAGTAGTAGCGTGTTCTTCACAGACGTTGACCAATAGACAACACCTACGCCAACTAATTGAAATCTCATGATTGACTGTTTCTTCTTCCACAGGTACATACATTCAATCAAAAAGGGACATTTTGAAATTGAATATTTTCCTTAAAATATGTGACCGCCAAGATTTTTTTTATTTTCTAGCTTTTAGGGAAATGAACTATTACATAAACCAAAAATGTTGGTGATATGCGAATTCTCCCTACACCGCATTTTTACCCAGGCAAGTTTCCAATAAAGTTAACTGATTTTTTACTCCCTTAACATGTTCCTGATCACCTACTTTTCGTTACGAAAAGCTACTTCACAAATATATATCTTGCTTTCGGAATCAGGATATCATTCTCACAAAAATGTTCTCCACAAAAGAGTGATCCTCAAGGAACTCCGCTTTGATACTCCCAGTGCCTAACGTGTTTAATGCTGCAATTTAACTTTATAATTGTACACTGTCTGAAGTAAATTTCTATGTGAAACTAACCACTGAATCTTGGCTTTGTCGAATTCCATTCACTTCCTCATGAAAACAAAGAATGTTCTTCCAAAGAAATGTTGAAATCAAAACAGAGTATATGCGACTTAATCCAATCAATAGAGATATTGTCTTAACAAAAATTTCGAAACAGCTGAAATTCTGGATTCAGGAATTTGTAAGTATGAATTATCCATGAAGCAATTCTTTACCATTCCACGGCGCTAAAAATAAAAAACTCCGAATTTTCATATTTGAACTACAACTCCAGAAGTATTGGAGAATTAAAAAATGTCTTACATCAACGTTGTAGCTCGTTTTTCTACAAAAATGTTTCTATAAATTTTGTGATAAACCATGTTGTTAGGAGTAAAAGCAATTTTCCACTTGTGGTCTAACGCCCGCGGGAACGAAAAATGGCCCAAATTTTTATATAACCAGACTAGTCAGTGTTCCTCTCTACTAAGAGCTGCTTATAAAAAGTCAAAGCATATAAAATGTAGAAAAAACTTCCCATCTTTCAAATGACACGAAGTTCATACAAAATCCAATCATAATACAAAAAGTGTTCAAAGATTTCTAAATGTCTCTGAGTGAGTACACATTTTGGTTAATAAATTCATAAGGAATCATTGCCACGTTAAAGAGTAAAGAGTAACCTTAAATTTAGTTGTACATTTGATGATTTAATCAATAACGAACGCCCCTTAAAAAAATATTTAGATAAAAAAAACTTGTTAATATACTACATTTATAAAACGGACTAAAAACTATAAAATAATTTCTTCTAGCCCCATAGTCCATACAGATTCCTAACCCCATACAGATTGTCCTGAAAATGTATGATTGTAAATTTTTTATTGCTAAGAAAATAGTTGTAAGATTTAAAAAACCTGGGATGCATGAATAGTTCACATAAGTAATTAACAATTTTATTGCACTGCAAAAGACTATGGCGTTTTTAGTTTTAAATCTTACAACTATTTTCTTAGCTATCAAAAATTCACAATCACAAATTTTCAACAACAATCTGTTTGGGGTTAGGAGTCTGTATGGAGTTATAAATCTCTATGGGGCTAGAAGAAATTATTTTATAGTTTTTAGTCAATTTTATAAACGTGGTATATTAAAGTTTTTTTTTATCTAAATAATTATTTTCTGCTTTTTAGTCTTATTTTGCAATCGATTTGAATATCTTGCTGAGATTATGATAAAAAAATGTGGCAAATTTCAGGTTTATGTCAGTTAGTTTGAAATCGATTGCTGCTTACTACTATTATTATTACAGACAAACAAACAAGAAAGTGAGTTGTACTGCATTGTTATCCAGTTCTGAGCTATGTTTAAAGTTTCAAGTATAGTTCATCAAGAAGTTATTTCATGAAATAAGGAAAAAAAAAGTTTTTTATGAGGCACTATCCGGGAGTGAACGTGGGACCTTGTAGTTGGTTGGTTGGTAGGTAGAACCATGAATATCATTAAAATTCCGAGGTAGTCTTGCTAAGGGGCTATGATAGGTGTAGTTGTTAGGATAAAATTGAATTGAAAACAATTTCCGATCTCGAGTTCTAAAGTGTGTGTTGAACCTCAACTGTGTCAGAATGTAATTACAGTTCAGACGCAATGACAATTTTGAATAAGAAACAGAAATCAAAAAAAGTTCTAGAATTTCCAGAGACTGGATGACTAATGACTGTTCAATGAATCTTAATCAATGTGGAGTCCACACAGACAATACCCATTTTAAATGCGCGACTGTCTCAGAAACTTTTAGTACTGACTCAATCAGTTTAATATCACATGAATAGCTGGGTACAACTTCACTGATGAGTATTCAAGACTTGGAGGACTAGTGATATGTAGACAATTTAAATGTTTCAACTGAGAAATGATGACTATTCCTAAAATGAATCCCAGGTTTTCATTCCGTTATTTCTTAGCATGTTGTAGTGACTTTTAAAAGACAATTTAGTGTCAAGGAGTTGCCTAAATCCCTTATTTCATTTACTTTGCTTAATGGTTTGCTCGAGGTTGTAAAAAACAACTGGGTTTTATTCGAAAAGTCATCAAAACATTTTGTAACATTTACATTAACTTATTTATTGATGCCCATTCACTGAATCTATCCAGGTCGGCCTGAGGAGTAGACAATCATGAAAAACAACTTACATTCATAAACAATTTCATCATCAGCAAACTTAGGATGTCCAATTAACTATTACATCATAAATATCATTACAAATAAGTTGAAGAGAATAGGGTCAAAATGGGACCCAGGGACCCCTGGATGTAACGGATATGGCATTTGATAAAAGTTGTTTATGGTACACCTGGTATGGCCAGACAGAAAGCTTTCAGTCCATTGAGGAGTTTTTCCCATCCCAAGTGGAACCTAACTTAGCCAGAAGAATAGCATGGTTTACTTGGTCAAGGCTTCCGAGAAATCTAGAAAACTATCAACTTGTTGTCGTTTTTTAAGGCTTCAGAATTTTATGTTGGTAGGTTAGAGATTTTGATGTTGGCACCTTGACAGAAACCACTTTGTTGATCTTATGATGTGTTTGAAAGCATGAAATTTGTATCAAATTAATTTATCTAGTAATTTAGGTATATCAGATTGTTTAGATACTTCTATAGTTTGAAACAATATTCTTTGGGCCGGATTTATGAATGGGAATAATATGGAGTTTTTCCAGTATTCAGGAAAGGAGCAGATTTTATTGATAAGTTAAACAGATGGTGTAGTGGTTTACACGAGAGTAAATACATTTTTAACAGAAAACCTGGTCTCCATCTGGGGCCACACGATAGTGTTGGTTTTAGTGTTGTAAAGAGTTCAAAATATCAGTAAGATTTATTGTAAAGTTATTCAGGTTAATATTCGATCCTTGATTTGGGATATAGTTATAGTCCAGAAAGCCAGGTCATTATTAACATAAACAGATGAGAAAAAATTCGCAAACAATATACACTCATTTCCATTGGTGCTAGTTTGGTTATCATATATCATTTCGCTTAGGAAGATCAAAACCTTTTCTCAAATTAGAAAGGTGTTTCCAGAATTGTTTAGGATCATCGCTTAGCTTATTTTCCACGTGTAGATATCTATTATAGATTTTACCAATTCCTTACACCTCCTATCTTAAGCTTGCAAAGATATCGTAGTCATGGTCAGATCGACTGATTTTAAATTTGTATGCAATTTTCTTGATATAGTCAGTCTTTTTTTAACTCATTAGAAAACCAGACGGAAAATTATCGTTTTAAATATTTTATCGGAATGAAAATATTCATGGCTTATATAAGACAATAAAAAATTTATTCACAGCCAAATCCACATCACAGATTGATTCAAATTCGACCTCCCAATTTACACTACATATAATTATTGAGACCTATAGTTGCCATTACGAAAGTCATGATAGTACACTTCATATTTCAAAGATTATTAGTATTGACAGTAGAAAGGCGGAATATATTTATGATGAAATTCTCACATAGCAAAGATCCTCTATAAGACACCGAGATCATGAATATACTAAAGCACAGGTCCAAAATCTGTTATTGATGTTTTAGTAGATTAACTTGCTCTAAATTTAAAAAAATTAAAAGTTTCCCAAGAATAGACATTTTGGAGTTTGGGATACTCAACATTTGTTTCTATTGTTGCGGTCCATGTGACTTCCACATAGTTGTAGTCCCCAAAATAATCATTTTATAGTCGGGGTTCATATTGATCAAATTTTCAATACTAGTAACTTGATTTGTGTAGCCCTCATCTGAATTAGTGGGATGTAGAGACCTCCTATAATGTACTTGGATTTACCATAGACGAGGATACAAACAGTTTTCTAAATTCTGGTGATCCATATGCAGAGTTTCTTGATAAATGCTTTTAGTTGCATAATTGTTAAACCTAAGAAAATATTCATGTGATTCGACCTTCTGAGTTCAAAATGCCCTACCATCGAAAACTGACATTTTTGAGACAAAGAATAAGAACATTTTGGTTCATTTCATCGATTTTTGAGTCATGCTTGGATAAATATAAAAAAAAAGAGTATTTTCTAGTTAACCAAGAATATATAGGAATACATACTTTATAGACATAAGTTACGAATTTTGATATTGTTGGAAAGACCAATTGTATTATGCATGGTAAAGAATTGCTTAATGGATACTTCAAACATAACTACCTGAATCCAGAATTTCAGCTGTTTTGTAATTGTAACCTAATAGTTATGTTTAAAAAAATCTAACCAAAGCCATGATCCACTAATAAATTTAACAAACGGAGGGTTAAGGAAAAACTTAATCTTGTATGACACTTATTGATGAATTGAAAGAAACGTACATTATATTAAAATAAACCGAAACTGGATTTGAGACATTTCTGTTAGGATTTTGAAAATATTCCAAAAGCCCTGAACCAACTAGTATCTCTTATAATGAATCCTTCAAAGAAGGCATTTCCACCCTTTCCAAAACATCAATTGTTATACCGATCTACAAAGGTGGTGAGTGAACTCTCCCATGAATTTTGGCCCATTTCTCTTTCGTTTGCAAAATCTTGAAAAGACTCGTAAAGAGAATCTTAGACTTTTGGATGGTATATTGAGATCCTTTGGTTTGTGTAAAACAAAATGATGGAATATTTTCACTGTTTAGGCGTTTAGATCAATGAGGTGGAGTTCAGGGTTGTATTTTGTGATTTATGGGCTTTGACTGTGGGTCTGAAATACTGTTAAACTTCACCGATGGATTTCAGATAAAGCACATTCATGGTTTACGCTTTTATCTCGCACACAAAGTTGAGACAAAATCAATTTCAAGTTTAGGTAATATACAATGTGGCCCCAAGGATGGTCTTGGGTCCAATTTTGTTTTTACTATTGTTTGATCTGATGACGCGAACGGTAATGTCACCCTGTTTGATACCCCAACATGGATAAAGAAAGGAAGCCACTTACATATCATCAATTCAGATATAAAAATCAAAGAGGGTGGCCGAACCTTTTTCTTAAATATTAAAAAAGGGTTTCAAAGCTGGAATTTTTAAACACCAGATTTAAAAAATGGTTTTCTAAATTTCTGGGCCATTGAAACGGTCTTTTCAATGAACATGTAAAACTTGAATAAAAATTTCCCTTTGTTATGCTGTGAAAATTGCCGAAAAATGGAATTAAAACCCCAAAACAGTATACCCCGGTAGAATCACCGATATGAGCTAAATAAACAACTTGGTTCTTTTTTTTTTAAAATTTCCTTAATTTATTTACATTTCCGTATGGACAGGGCCGTTAATTTCCACTCCCTCTTGAGGGCGGTCTATTTATCTCTAAATTTCGATGTTTCGAATTCTTTATCGGCGTCCAGCATGTTCCAATTGCTTTATTGACCGTTGTTTTCGGGGGAACGTGGATGGTTCTGAATATCTCCGG
>JAFIRS010005296.1:0-60762 GCA_018342105.1 Gonioctena quinquepunctata | reverse complement strand
TCTTGTTACGAATTTTAAAATCGATCGAAGAGAAAAATCGACAGAAAAATTGCATATTTCAACAGCATCATACATCTTATATGGCACTTCATGCCCAAATACCCCAGAGGGTTAACAGTAATTGGTCCGTATCCAAATTGGGCATAATGTTAACTTGAAACTATTTACTTAAAATTTCAAATTTTTCAGGTAACATGAACCGAACACATAAGGATACTTCTCAAACAATCTCAATCCCCATCAAAGAGTGACAATATATAGCCAGAAATCCAGCTGTATGCCATCCGTAGCCGGGAATATAGCTGTTTGGCCATCCGTAGCCGGGAATATAGCTGTTTGGCCTTCCGTAGCCGGGAATATAGTTGTTTTCTAAGAAAGACGAACGATAGTAGGAAAAAAACACATGTAAGTATTGAAGAAACGAAACGAAAGGAATTCATACGATCGATACGATACAATACCCGTGCTGTGCGTGCGGTATCGTATGGTACGGTACGTACGGTACGTACGGTACGGTACGATACGATACGATACGATAGGATACGATAGGATACGATAGGATACGATAGGATACGATAGGATACGATAGGATACGATAGGATACGATAGGATACGATACGATACGATACGATAGGATACGATAGGATACGATAGGATACGATAGGATACGATAGGATACGATAGGATACGATAGGATACGATAGGATACGATACGACACGAAATGAAACGAAAATTGCATAAGAGGGGAATAGTGGTGAATCTTCGAAAGCTCAAAGTGATCCTATCGATCTGCGGTTTCCACTAAAATGATCGAAATTCGACGTAGATTCCCAAAATGTGGCCTATGTGGTAGCCAGATCGATCGATTGGTTGTAAAATGCAAAAAACCGGAAAAACTTTTTTCCAATTCGAGAACGGTGATAGATAAAGCAATTCTGTGAACGCCAATCGATTCAGCAGGGTCAAGTTAGTCTTAGTACGAAGTTTGAAATCGATCGAAAAAAATATCTACAGAAAAATTGCATAAGGGTAAATCTTCGAAAACTAAAAGTGATCCTATCGATCTGCAGTTTTCACCAAAATGATCTGAATTCGACGTATATTCCGAAAATGTGGCCCATGTGGTAGCCAAATCGATCGATTGGCCGTGAAATTCGAAAAACCGGAAAAACTTTTTTCTAATTCGAGAACGGTGATAGATAAAGCGATTCTGCGAACGCCAATCGATTCAGAAGAGTAAAGTTAGTCCTAGTACAGAGTTTAAAATCGATCGAAAAAATATCTTTAGAAAAATTGCATAAGGTACCTGGTAAATCTTTGAAAACTCAAAGTGATCCTATCGATCTGCGGTTCTCATCAAAATGATCAAAATTCGACGTAAATTCCGAAAATGTGGCCTATGTGGTAGCGTAGCCAGATCGATCGATTAGCCGTGAAATGCAAAAAACCGGAAAAACTTTTTTTTAATTCGAGAACGGTGATAGATAAAGCGATTCTGCGAACGCCAATCAGAAGGGTCAAGTTAGTCTTGTTACGAATTTTAAAATCGATCGAAGAGAAAAATCGACAGAAAAATTGCATATTTCACCAGCATCATACATCTTATAATAATAATAATAATAATAATATATCTTTATTTCAGTTAATAAAAATTGCACATGATACAATATCTCTGTTTGACATCATGATACAATAATAAATCTGAAAGAAGTCACCGGATACATGTCTAAGTACATACACTCAAGATTACATAAATCATAAAAACAATAAATATTATTGGATAGTACATGATAAAATAAAGTTAAGTTAGTGGAAAAATTCGTCAATAGAATAACAAGTTTTATCCATAATGAATCTTTTCGTCATTTTTTTGAATGTAAATACATTTTTGCAACCTTTTATAGTTTCTAGCAATCTATTATAAAATTTACAACCATTTACCACATAACTATGTTGAAACAGAGAAGTACGATGTTGTGGTGGTAATAACAAGTGTTTACTTCTTGTATTGTAATCATGTGAACGTTTAGCCATGGTACTCTGATTTTAAAAAATGTATACACAGGTTTCTAAAATATATATTCCTGCCATAGTTAAAATATTAAATTTCTTAAACGAATCCCTACATGAGTCCCTAGAGCTTATTTTACCTAAAATCCTCACAGCATATTTCTGCAGAATGAAAACTCTGCTTGCTGAGGCACAATTACCCCAATTCAGAATACCATATTTTAAGTGTGAATGGAAATTAGCATAGTATAGGGTCAGTAGCACCTTTTCACTACAATGATTCGTCATAAACCTTAGCGAGTAACACATTTTTCTCAATTTAGTGCACAGGTTGTCTATATGTGGAGTCCAGGCCAATTTGTCATCTATAGTTAAACCTAGCAAGCTTACGCGTTTTGACATTTCGACCGAATTGTCAGTGTTTTCAAAAAGAGTACAATTTACATTTTGCCTACGTAAAGTGTATAGCAGTGCATGGGTTTTAGAGGTGTTTAATTTCAGGTTATTCATTTCCGACCACTTCAGAACACATTCATATGTTTTTTCGGCTTTACTTTTCAGGGCAATCAAGTCCCTCTCAACTACCAGGATATTTGTGTCGTCAGCATAACATATTGTGTGTATGCCTGTGCAGAGATTGTTATTTAAATGTCTTATTAGGTCATTCGCAAAGACTATATAAAGAAAGGGACCCAGAATTGATCCTTGTGGGACTCCGTGTAGTATATTCAGAGGACTACTGCACGTTTCATTGAGTCTCACCACCTGCTTTCGATCAGTCAAATAAGACATTAGTAGTTGTAGTGGAAGACCTCTTACACCATATCTTGATAACTTAGAAACCAACAGCCTATGATCAACACAGTCGAACGCTCGTGAAAAATCGAGAAATAGGCTCATCACATATTCGTTGTTGTCCAGATGTCTAATTATGTTGCTATGGAGTTCACATAAAGCAGACTCTGTGCTCTTGTTTCTGGTAAAACCATGCTGAGATGGTGAGAGTAGTTTGAATTTGCTAAAAAAGTTAGTCAACTGATTCTTCATATTCAGTTCAAACAGTTTTGAGATACTTGATAGAATGCTTATCGATCTATAGTTGTTCAGATCTGTGTGGTCACCTTTTTTGTAGATGGGTGACACCCTAGCATATTTCAACTTCTCTGGGAATATCCCTTTTTGAGCTGACAGATTTATTAAAAATACTAATGGCTCATATACATAAAGCGCAGTTTGTTTTAACAGATTATTGTTCATACCATCCATCCCACAAGAAGTTGTATTTTTTAGAGAGAGGATTAAATCTAGGAGATCATTTTTAGTTATAGGGGACATATAGAAAGTGTGAGGATTCATCTGAATATTTGACTCAAGGTAATGACTATCATAGACTCTGTTGTCAACCGGCACCTTGGTAAAAATACTGTTAAACTCATTTGCTAAATCATATTCATTAACCCCCAGCTGGTCTGCTAGAGAAACTTTAGTTGGATCAGCGTTACTTTTTTTTTGTAATTTGTTTATAATTTCCCAGGTTGCTTTTGTTTTGTTCTCTGCAGTCAAAATGACATTATCGTAGTACTGTTCAGAGGCGGTTTGCAGTTGTTTTCTATACTCCTTATTCAAATAACTACTGATTTCCGAAAAACGTCTATCATGCCTCGCAAGCGCATTATAGAGGGATAAATTTTTTTTCAAATCCATTAGTTCCGGACTCCAGCAATATATTTTTTTTAATCTTACATTCTTTTTACCATTTCTATCGTAACACAATTTGAGTGGAAAACTGTTTTCAAAATGATAAAAAAGACTTTCAGCAAAAGCTTCAAAAGCCAGGTCAGGACAATCATGTATATAGACATTTGACCACTTCTCTTGTTGTAAGGCACTTTTGAAGTCCTCGATATTTTCGGAGCAAAAAATGCGTTTAGTGCAACTAGTTTTGTTTTCCTTATGTTCTCTTGGTTATTAACCTGAATATGGAAAAATTGTGCGAAGTGATCTGAAACACCTATATCTACCACTGATGCTGTATAAGTATTGGAGGTTTTCACTAAAAAGTTATCAATACAGGTTGATGATCCCTTACTAACCCTCGTGGGCATTCTCAAGCTAACTGCAATATTAAAGCAAGACAACAAATCCTCAAGTAGAGAACGATTAACACTCTGGATCATAAAATTTATGTTGAAATCCCCTCCTAAGATGACACTATTGTTTTCCAAACAGGTATTATTCAAAATTTCATTCAATAATAGTAGGAATTCCTCAAAGTTTCCATTTGGGGGTCTATAAATTACAATACAAATAATGTTAAAATTAACTAGTCTGACACCACAACATTCCATGGTACCATCTTTGGATAAAGATTTCATATCATATTCCACAACTTCACCTGAAAAATTATCATTTTTGTAGATAGAGACTCCACCATGTCTTTTTGTGGTTCTACAGAAGTACGAGCAAAGTGAAAAATTACTCAGTTTGAATTGATGAATTGCATCTTTTTCTTGCCAGTGTTCTGAGATCAATAAAAAGTCGCAGTGTTTTCTTTCAAAATAATCATCTAGCACTAATATCTTGTTTGAGATACACTGTATATTTTGATGACAGAAAGTAATGGATTTAGATGATAGTACTATATTGCTTTGGGGGCTTTTTTTATATGCATCTATGGCTTTACTTTTATTCACGAAAAAAAGCGAGTCTATCAGTGATATCAATGTCAGTGTTACAATATTTTACAGTTTTGAGCACATGATGTACATTTTTTGAATCCTTGATAAAACTTTTTATATTATGGCATATGCACATTTTACTATTATTTACTTTGGGGTCAACTATAAATCTAATATTTGAATTTTTATTGATCTTACTATATTTTGTTATATGCCTTTCAATTTTATTAGTAATTATGTAGTCAACGGTCTGTTGCCTTTCAGTCACAATCAGCAGATTGGTATATTTACTATTTAATTAAAAAAAATTGGGCCTTGTATGGTCTTAGTAAAAATGGCATTCATCACCAAGTACTCCGTTTTTTAAACCGTAATTTGGTCCGTATCCAAATTGGGCATAATGTTAGCTTAAAACTATTTAATTAAAATTTCAAATTTTTCAGGTAACATGAGAGAGAGAGAGAATATGTTTATTGTTGATAAGAGTTATCTCTTGTTAACAAACACAATGTTATACATTAAGATTATCGATAATCAGTCAATTTAAAAAATTTGTACAGCTTATTTTAAAATTATAACAGACATTAGCTTATTGTAAATAGATAAGTTTTCACAATAACATTAATAAAATGTAATATAATACAATAAAAGAACATAAAAATAAAAGAATCGATAAATAATATAAAAAGATGAAAAGATTGGTATACTTAATGAACTAGGATATCACAGTGTGTCATTAAAGTAATCTTGTAGATTATAGTAGGCTTTATCACTCAATATGCTTTTTGTTTTTTTTTTAAATAGTTTTAGCGATGTTGTTTCTTTAATTTCTAGCCGAACACATAAGGATACTTCTCAAACAATCTCAATCCCCATCAAAGAGTGACAATATATAGCCAGAAATCCAGCTGTATGCCATCCGTAGAAGGGAATATAGCTGTTTGGCCATCCGTAGCCGGGAATATAGCTGTTTGGCCTTCCGTAGCCGGGAATATAGTTGTTTTCTAAGAAAGACGAACGATAGTAGGAAAAAAACACATGTAAGTATTAAAGAAACGAGAAAGGAATTCATACGATCGATACGATACGGTACAATACCGTACGGTAGGTATCGTATGGTACGGTATACGATACGATAGGATACGATACAATACGATACGATAGGATACGATAGGATACGATAGGATACGATGGGATACGATACGATAGGATACGATAGGATACGATAGGATACGATAGGATACGATAGGATACGATACGATACGACACGAAAGAAACGAAAATTGCATAAGAGGGGGGAATAGTGGTAAATCTTCGAAAACTCAAAGTGATCCTATCGATCTGCGGTTTTCACCAAAATGATCTAAATTCGACGTATATTCCGAAAATGTGGCCCATGTGGTAGCCAAATCGATCGATTGGCCGTGAAATTCAAAAAACCGGAAAAACTTTTTTCTAATTCGAGAACGGTGATAGATAAAGCGATTCTGCGAACGCCAATCGATTCAGAAGGGTAAAGTTAGTCCTAGTACGGAGTTTAAGATCGATCGAAAAAAATATCTATAGAAAAATTGCATAAGGTACCTGGTAAATCTTTGAAAACTCAAAGTGATCCTATCGATCTGCGGTTTCATCAAAATGATCAAAATTCGAGTAGATTATGAAAATGTGGCCTATGTGGTAGCGTAGCCGTGAAATGCAAAAAACCGGAAAAACTTTTTTTCAATTCGAGAACGGTGATAGATAAAGCGATTCTGCGAACGCCAATCGATTCAGAAGGGTCAAGTTAGTCTTGTTACGAAGTTTAAATCGATCGAAGAGAAAAATCGACAGAAAATTGCATATTTCAACAGCATCATACATCTTATATGGCACTTCATGCCCAAATACCCCAGAGGGTTAACAGTAATTGGTCCATATCCAAATTGGGTATAATGTTAACTTAAAACTACTTACTTAAAATTTCAAATTTTCAGGTAACATGAACCGAACACATAAGGATACTTCTCAATCAATCTCCATCCCCATCAAAGAGTGACAATATATAGCCAGAAATCTAGCTGTATGCCATCCGTAGCCGGGAATATAGCTGTTTGGCCATCGGTAGCCGAATATAGTTGTTTGGCCTTCCGTAGCCGGAATATAGTTGTTTTCTAAGAAAGACGAACGATAGTGGAAAAAAACTCATGTAAGTATTAAGAAACGAAACGAAAAGGAATTGATACGATATCGATCTGATACGGTATGACGGTACTGTACATGGTACAGGTACATACGATGTACGAAATCCAATACGATAGATCGATACATACATCGATACAACGAAAACGAAAATTGCATAAGGGGAATAGTGGTAAATCTTCGAAAGCTCAAAGTGATCCATCGATCTGCGGTTTCACTAAAATGATCGAAATCGACGTAGATTCCAAAATGTGGCCTATGTGGTAGCCAGATCGATCGATTGGCCGTAAAATGCAAAAAACCGGAAAAACTTTTTTCCAATTCGAGAACGGTGATAGATAAAGCAATTCTGTGAACGCCAATCGATTCAGAAGGGTCAAGTTAGTCTTAGTACGAAGTTTGAAATCGATCGAAAAATATCTACAGAAAAATTGCATAAGGTATGGTAAATTTTCGAAAACTCAAAGTGATCCTATCGATCTGCGGTTTTCACCAAAATGATCTAAATTCGACGTATATTCTAAAAATGTGGCCCATGTGGTAGCCAAATCGATCGATTGGCCGTGAAATTCAAAAAACCGGGAAAACTTTTTTCTAATTCGAGAACGGTGATAGATAAAGCGATTCTGCGAACGCCAATCGATTCAGAAGGGTAAAGTTAGTCCAAGTACGGAGTTTAAGATCGATCGAAATATATATCTATAGAAAAATTGCATAAGGTACCTGGTAAATCTTTGAAAACTCAAAGTGATCCTATCGATCTGCGGTTTCCAAATGATCAAAATTCGACGTAATTCGAAAATGTGCCTATGGTAGCGTAGCAATCGATCGATTAGGAAATGCAAAACCGGAAAAACTTTTTTATTCGAGAACGGTGATAGATAAAGCGATTCTGCGAACGCCATTTCAGAAGGTCAAGTTAGTCTTGTTACGAATTTAAATCGATCGAAGAAAAATCGACAAATTATATTTCAACAGCATCATACATCTTATATGGCACTTCATGCCCAAATACCAAGGGTTAACAGTAATGGTCCTATCCAAATTGGGATAATGTTAACTAAAACTATTACTAAAATTTCAAATTTTCAGGTAACATGAACCGAACACAAGGATACTTCTCAATCAATCTCAATCCCCATCAAGAGTGACAATATATAGCCAGAATCTAGCGTATGCCATCCGTAGCTGGAATATAGCTGTTTGGCATCCTACGGAATATAGTTGTTTCTAGGAACATAGTGTTTAAGAAAACAACATGTGGAAAAAAACTCATGTAGATTAAAAGAACAAAAGGAATGATACATCGATATATACATCGGTACTGTACGATGGATGATGCGATCATGAGACGAACGAAACGAAAATTGCATAAGGGGAATAGTGGTGAATCTTCGAAAGCTCAAAGTGATCCTATCGATCTGCGGTTTCCACTAAATGATCGAAATTCAGTAGATTCCCAAAATGTGGCCTATGTGGTAGCCAGATCGATCGATTGGCGTAAATGCAAAACCGGAAAACTTTTCCAATTCGAGAAGGGATAGATAAAGCAATTCTGTGAACGCCAATCGATTCAAAAGGGTAAAGTTAGTCTTAGTACGAAGTTTGAAATCGATCGAAAAAAATATCTACAGAAAAATTGCATAAGGGTGCGTGGTAAATCTTCGAAATCTCAAAGTGGTCCTTTCGATCTGCGGTTTTCACCAAAATGATTGAAATTTGACGTTGATTCCGAAAATGTGGCCTATGTGGTAGCCAGAGCGATCGATTGGTTGTAGAATGCAAAAAACCGGAAAAACTTTTTTTTAATTCGAAAACGGTGATAGATAAAGCGATTCAGCGAACGCCAATCGATTCAGAAGGGTCAAGTTAGTCTCTGTACGAAATTTCAGATCGATCGAAAAAATGATTGAAATTTGACGTTGATTCCGAAAATGTGGCCTATGTGGTAGCCAGAGCGATCGATTGGTTGTGGAATGCATAAAACCGGAAAAACTTTTTTTTAATTCGAGAACGGTGATAGATAAATCGATTCTGCGAACTGATTTTTGGTAACACGCTTAAATAAGACGGCGTCTAGAATGGCGGCTCGTCATTGGTCGGAATTGTCAAAAGAGGCGTAACCCTGCAATTCGCGATTACAATACTATATTTCGAGTGTTTTCACTCTAGATTTCATTCGATATTTTTTCCGAATTATACAAAATATATTTTATGAGAAATAATATTTAACATTAATTTGCTGAAATGGGCCAAATGCGGCATTTTACGACACGACACCCTCCAAAAAGGACGCCTAACAAATGTACCAACCATATTCATCACCAACACAACCACCAACGCCTTGAAAGAGGCTTTTTTGTTCACTTTATTTCAACAGCATCATACATCTTCATCTTATATGGCACTTCATGCCGAATAGTTCAGAGGTTTAACAGTAATTGGTCCCTATCCTAATTGGGTATAATGTTAACTTAAAACTACTTACTTAAAATTTCAAATTTTTTCAGTTAACTTGAAGCGAACAGATAAGGATACCTCTCAATCAATCTCAATCCCCCCCAAAGAGTGACAATATATAGCCAGAAATCTAGCTGTATGCCATCGGTAGCCGGGAATATGGCCATTTGGATATCCGTAGCCGGGAATATAGCTGTTTGGCCTTCCGTAGCCGGGAATATAGTTGTTTTTTAAGAAAAACGAACGATAGTAAAAAAAAACTTAGGTAAGTTTTAACGAAACGATACGATACTTTTTTCTAAGTCGAGAACGGTGATAGATGAAGCGATTCTGCGAACGCCAATCGATTCAGTAGGGTCAAGTTAGTCCAAGTACGAAGATTAAAATCAATCGAAAAAAAAATTCGACCGCAAAATTGCATAAGAGGGAATACGTGG
The DNA here is from genome assembly GCA_018342105.1 of Gonioctena quinquepunctata. Classification (NCBI taxonomy): domain Eukaryota; kingdom Metazoa; phylum Arthropoda; class Insecta; order Coleoptera; family Chrysomelidae; genus Gonioctena; species Gonioctena quinquepunctata. The sequence continues at coordinate 50,995 of JAFIRS010005296.1, read as the reverse complement.
TAAATCTTCGAAAACTCAAAGTGGTCCTATCGATCTGCGGTTTTCACCAAAATGATTGAAATTGAAAAACTGTATGCTCCAGACTAAGCACATGTTGTTACATGATAAGGCAGCTCAGAGACTCTGTTTCTTTTAATGTACATAAATTACTATATTACGGGCTTGTTCAGTCAGTTCTACAATATGGATTAGTATTCTGGGGTTCCTCGTCACATGCTGATAAGGCATTCAGAGCACAGAAAAAAATTCTAATTGCTATGTTCAATGTCCATCCACTGTCAACATGTAAAGACCTATTTAAAAGATCGCAAATACAAACTTTGCCCAGCTTATACATATTTCAAATAATTACCTATATTAAAGAAAATGAAAACAAGTTCAAGAAAAATGAGGACTTGCACTCGCATGACACACGAATGAAAGGAAGTCTACACCAGAATTACTCACGATTACAAATCTGCCAAAACTCGCCTGACTACATAGGAGTTAAATTATACAATAAATTCAAATGTATCTGTGAGCTTAAACAATATACCTGTAATATGTCTAACATGTCGTTTAGCATTAAATTAAAACGTTTTCTGACAGAACAAATATTTTATAGTATAGAAGAGTTTCTCAACTTTTAAAATGTATTTTGTTTCTCAACTTTTAAAATGTGTTTTGTTTTCAATATTAATTTTTAATTTTTTTAATTATTAACTTTAATTTTACTTGTATTTTAACTGTATGTTAATGATCTAAAATGCATATCCTATTTTTCTGACTAGTCCGATAAAGATGCATCTGTCTTTGATCTTTGTTGATTGAATATTTATGTATTTTTTTGTGATGAATAAATTGATTCTGATTCTGATTCGACGTAGATTCCGAAAATGTGGCCTATGTGGTAGCCAGAGCAATCGATTGGCCGTGGAATGCAAAAAACCGAAAAAACTTTTTTCTAATTCGAGAACGGTGATAGATAAAGCGATTCCGCGAACGCCAATCGATTCAGAAGGGTCAAGTTAGTCTTGGTACGAAATTTAAGATCGATCGCAAATACAAATTCGACCGAAAAATGGCATAAGGGGGGGTACGTGGTAAATCGAAACGAAACGATACGATACGATAGGATACGATACGATACGAGACGAGACGAAAAATTGCATAAGGGGGGGTTCGTGGTAAATCTTCGAAAACTCAAAGTGGTCCTTTCAATCTGCGGTTTTTTACAAAATGATTGAAATTTGACGTTGATTCCGAAAATGTGGCCTATGTGGTAGCCAGAGCCATCGATTGGTTGTGGAATGCATAAAACCGGAAAAACTTTTTTCTAATTCGAGAACGGTGATAGATAAAGCGATTCTGCGAACTGATTTTTGGTAACACGCTTAAATAAGACGGCGTCTAGAATGGCGGCTCGTCATTGGTCGGAATTGTCAAAAGAGGCGTAACCCTGCAATTTGCGATTACAATACTATATTTCGAGTGTTTTCACTCTAGATTTCATTCGATATTTTTTCCGAATTATACAAAATATATTTTATGAGAAATAATATTTAACATTAATTTGCTGAAATGGGCCAAATGCGGCATTTTACGACACGACACCCTCCAAAAAGGACGCCTAACAAATGTACCAACCATATTCATCACCAACACAACCACCAACGCCTTGAAAGAGGCTTTTTTGTTCACTTTATTTCAACAGCATCATACATCTTCATCTTATATGGCACTTCATGCCAAATACTTCAGAGGGTTAACAGTAATTGGTCTCTATCCTAATTGGGTATAATGTTAACTAAAACTACTTACTTAAAATTTCAAATTTTTTCAGGTAACATGAACCGAACAGATAAGGATACTTCTCAATCAATCTCAATCCCCCTCAAAGAGTGACAATATATAGCCAGAAATCTAGCTGTATGCCATCCGTAGCCGGGAATATAGCCATTTGGATATCCGTAGCCGGGAATATAGCTGTTTTTTAAGAAAAACGAACGATAGTAAAAAAAAACTTAGGTAAGTATTAACGAAACGATACGATACTTTTTTCTAAGTCGAGAACGGTGATAGATGAAGCGATTCTGCGAACGCCAATCGATTCAGAAGGGTCGAGTTAGCCCAAGTACAAAATTAAAATCAATCGAAAAAAAAATTCGACCGAAAAATTGCATAAGAGGAAATACGTGGTAAATCTTCGAAAACTCAAAGTGGTCCTATCGATCTGCGGTTTTCACCAAAATGATTGAAATTCGATGTGGTAGCCAGAGCAATTGATTGGCCGTGGAATGCAAAAAACCGGAAAAACTTTTTTCTAATTCGAGAACGGTGATAGATAAAGCTATTCCGCGAACGCCAATCGATTCAGAAGGGTCAAGTTAGTCTTGGTACGAAATTTAAGATCGATCGCAAATACAAATTCGACCGAAAAATGGCATAAGGGGGGGTACGTGGTAAATCGAAACGATACGATAGGATACGATAATAATAATAATAATAATAATAAATTTATTGCACTATGTAAAAACAGGAACATTACAAGCCAGTCACATGGAAGAATCATAGAGAAGATCTTCTGTAGAAGAAGCGTACAAAGGTATAAATTGAGATTTTCATAGATAAAATAAGACGAGTAAAACACATTTAAAATTAGCTAAAAGGTATGATTAATATAATCGCCAGGTTCGTATGGCTCCAGATTTATGAGTGTGTCTATTAATGATTTCTTGATTTCATTAAAATTTTCTACTTTTTTCATTATTTCTGGTAGGTGGTTATAGAAGCGAATAGTGGAGTAGAGTGCACCTTGTTTTGTTTTGGAAAGGTGATGAGCAGGTACATTATAGTTGTTTATTTGTCTTGTAGTATATACTCCTGATGGCTTATGTTTTTCAAAGTAACTTCTATTTTTAAAGACAAATTTAACACATTCATAAATATACAATGCGGCTATAGTTAACAATCCCAATTTTTTGAAATGATTCCTACAAGATTCGAAGTATCCCAATTTGTTCATGGTGCGGATCGCTCGCTTCTGAATTTTAAAGATTCTTTGGATTTCTATGCTGCCACCCCATAATATTATACCATACCTGGCGCGAGAGTAAAAATTTGCGAAGTAGAAGGTTCTAGTGATGCTTAAATTGCAGTTGTTTGATAGAACTCTCAGTCCGTAGCAGGCTGTACTGAGTTTTTTTGATAGATAATCTATATGATAGTCAAATTTAAGAGTTTCGTCTATGATAATACCTAAGCATTTCAGAGAGTTTGAGAAGGGGATATCCTGTCCGTTCAGATTGGCCTTCTGTGGGGTTTCCAGACTCTGATTAGCTTTGAACAATATCGCATTTGTTTTTTCTGGATTTAGTACTAATCTACTATTACAGAACCACTTAGTTGCCGAGTCCATGATGGAATTTCCCATTTCACATATTTTTGGATAATTTCCTGCGGTTACCAAGACTGAGCTGTCATCAGCATAGTTAATCATCTTGGTGTTTGGAGTTGATAGTTTAGCAAAGTCATTAATGAAAATAATGAATAATAGTGGAGCGAGATTACTGCCTTGAGGGACTCCCAAGGATATGTCCATAGCTGATGAGTTAAAAAACAGAGTAAAGTGTGTGCTCTCCAAATGTGCTCCTCCTAATGAGTGAATTTACAGTGGTAAAAGTGAAGTTAAAAAGCTTAATTTTACACCAAAAGGAAGCTTAGAGACTCATCGACATAATCACACTATCAAAAAATTGTGAACTGTACTGTACATGCAACTGCATCTATAATTACAAATTCTAAAATAATCGCAATTCAGAAATCAGTAAAAAGACAAAACATTCCAAAGCAAAAAAGGGGAAAATACAAAAACAATACCCAGGTGTTCCAAATGGAAATTGCTCCACAAACAAGGTGATCTTCATTCCAGGCCAGGAACCTATGACAATTGAGATTGAGAAAATTCATTTATTTTTCAAGTACTGATCCTGAATCATAGAAGAGACATAAAAAAAATGGAGACAACATATAAGTGCTGCCGAAACAAAGGCTGTCCAAACGTCTGCTGCATTCAGTGCTTCAACATATTTCACTTCAGCTGCCTGGAGAGAAAGAAAAATATCCAGTTGATAGAAGCTCATAAAGTGATATGCTCCAAGGACTGCGCAACCAAAAAGAAAGAAAAAGATGACGAGCTACAAAAAATGGCAAACAAAATGGACGAACTATTGACGAATAACATGGAAAAAGACAAAGAATTGGAAAAAAGAATACTAGAACAAGATCTTAGGGAGGAAGAAATGAAGAACGAGATTAGTAGACTACAAATAGAAAAAAATTTAAAAAAAAATTAAAGAATCAGGAGAGAGAATGAATTGCTGAACAAAATTATATAAGAAATTTAAAAAACAAACAGTTATCAAAAGCTGAATAAAGACATCCAAGAAATATTGGAGAGCAATAGAATCCTGAAGAAGAACTAAAAGAAACCAAGACCAATCTGGTAAAGTATGAAAATGATTTGGCTGAACTTGGCGTTATAAATAAAAATATGATCGAAGTATCAGGACCTTGTCTAAGGACAACGAACACCTTGGGGAAGAGCTGAAAAAAATAAAATACGACAATTTCACCCTAAGAAATAGCCAAAAGAGTATGAACTCTAAAAACGATCTTAGAAAAGATTTAAAAACAAATATAATCGTACCCAACAAAGCGATGCCCACTGCGAGGACTACGTCTTCGGAGTGTGAAGTACATAGTATCCCACAACTACATCTAGATCCCATTTATGACAATTCCAACAAGAAATTGGTACCAAAAAAAGGAAGAATAATGATAGTATCCGGACACTACGCCAGAAACTTAGCAAGTTTTTTAAATACCCAAACTCAAGGAAGTTATGAAGCCCAGTCACTATTGATACCTAATGCACCAGATGCAGTGTTAATGGAAACCGCTCTGAAAAGCACATTTAACTTTACCAAACGTGACCTAGTAATCTTATGGCCTAACAGATTAGTTCACAACATCATAAACGAATTTATACACAAGCTTGAAAATACAAACGTAATCATAATTACTGAACCATTTATATACAATAAACATGGACGTTGGAATGAACATGTTTATAAAAGTAACCTAGCCGTATTCAAAGCTCTACATCACCAAAATTTACAGAAACACATACTGGAATCCAACAACATTCTACGAAAATCTAATTTGACCGAAAAAGGGAACATAATCTACCTAAATAAAACAGGAGCCTTTTTTCTATCCAAAGGAATAATATGTTATATGGAGTCCCATTTTCAGCTGCATAAAATTAAGAAACAACCGTTTATACCCAGAGAAGATTCCAGTATCGGGGGACAAGCCTCCTCAGATAAGCTTCAAAAACAGTCATATTCTTCTCTAACATTGGATGACAGGACAAAGGATTCCATATCTTGTCCTTTTTTAGAAGCGAAAAAAATGCCACCGCACTTGATGTGATGTTATTGAACATTCAGTCTGTGAGAAACAAAGTTGATGAATTAACTTTACTGCTAGATGATAATGGATACCCGGATATAGTACTTCTCACAGAACATTGGTTGAAACCTGAGGAGCCATTTTTCCTGCCTCAATATAAGCTGATCTCCAAGTACTGTCGTCAAAGGCTTATTCATGGAGGTACTCTAGCTCTAGTTAAGGAAGGTCTACATTGTTGTTTCACTAATTTCGACAAAATTGATCATTTACTTGTGGAGAAAGAGTTTGAATTCTCAATTATTCATTCTGTTGAACTAAAACTTTATATACTCTGCCTCTACAGGCCCCCTTCACATGACGTTAACATTTTTCTTGACAGGATGGAAATACTTCTGTCACAATTCCCGATAAACTCATCCATAGTCATTACAGGTGACTTGAATATAAACTACTTGGACAAATCATCCCCAAACACTCAAATGCTATCAAACCTATTGGACTCATTCAACCTAATTATGCATATAGAATCACCAACAAGATTTTCAAGCTCTTCCGCCACAATTATTGATTATGTATGTTAAATGTTGACAAAATCAACTGTTCAGTTGTAAACTCTGGTTTATCTGATCATGAGGCCATATTCTGTAATCTAATAATTGATAAAAAAATTAAAAAAAGCCCTACACGACGTGGTAGAATATTCAGTAAATTCAATTATAATAGGTTTTCACAACTTTGTACAGATACAAATTGGTATAACGTTATTGAAAAGGAAGATCCCTTGAATGAATTTCAAAAATTAGTTTCGAATAATTTAACAATGCATTCCCCGTTAGAGACATAAAGAAAAAAAAGGAAACCGTGGTTAACCAAAGGATTGAAAGTATCGGCAAAAAAACATCTTGGCTGTAACAATCCCCATTTTATTCAATACTACAACAAATATAGAAATACTTACCGGAAAGTAATAAAACAGCAAAAACATATATTACTCAAACAGAATAGCACAAGGTGACAACAATCAGAAGGAAACATGGGCAATTATTAATGAGCTGAGAGGAAAAAACAAGGTTGATTCAGTGAAAACTGAGTTAAGCTCCGACGAACTTAATACATTCTATTCCTTGATAGCAGCTGAACTTGCTGAAAAAATTACGACCAGAACGGATCCAATGGAATATCTGAAAGCGACTTCCATTCAAGAAAACTTTTTCATACCAACTGACATATATGAAATAAAAGAAATCTTCAGAGAAATACGGAAAAAACTTCCTCTGGATGGGATGACATTTCTCTGAAAGTCCTTGAAAAATTGCCGGATATTGCTTTGAATGTCTTGGCAGAGGCTATTAATACATCGTTTTCCCGAGGATCCTTTCCATCATGTTTAAAAATCGCCATAATTATCCCAATACATAAAGGGGGAGACCATAACACTCCTGCAAACTTCAGACCGATTTCCTTGCTACCGATCCTCTCAAAAATAATAGAAAAACTAGTGAAAAAAGAGTAACTTCCTTTCTTAAGAAATTCAATATACTGAGTTCACAACAGTTTGGATTTCAAAACTCAAAAGTACCCAGGATGCCATCTTTGCATTCCTAGAAAACCTTTACCTCAAACTAAACGAAAGACAGGCGGCTGCGGCAGTGTTCTGCGATCTCTCCAAGGCTTTTGATTGTGTGAGTCACGAAATACTGCTGCAGAAGCTTGAAGTTTATGGATTCAGAGGTTCGGCACTTTCTTGGTTCAAATCATACCTATCAGAACGTAGCCATAGTGTCTTACTCAATAGGGTGGAATCCAAAAAATGTGAAATCAACTGTGGTGTCCCACAAGGCTCAGTTCTAGGACCTGTCTTATTCCTGTTATATGTCAATGACTTGGCCAAAGTGGATATCCAGGGCCAATTCACTATTTTTGCGGATGACACCACAATCCTCTGGCAAAACAAAAGTATTACGGATCTGCATGAACAGATCAGTGTGGACCTTAACAAGTTAAAGAAGTGGTGTGATGCCAATCTCCTTTCGTTCAATATAAGCAAAACGAACATTGTCTCATTCAAATGTGATATCAATGAAATCCCATTGGAGAATGGAACAATTACAAATGTTTCAGAGAACAAGTTTTTAGGGTTGCATATTGATGAAAAATTAAGATTTGAAAGCCATATCAATAAATTGTGCAGACGGTTGGCGGCTGGCTGCTTTGCTGTACGAGTTGTCTCTAACGAGCTAGATATTGCCAATGCTAGAAAGGTCTACTACTCATTGATTGAGGCACACCTTAGATATGGTATTTCCTTTTGGGGGCTGTGTTCACAATATCTCTTTGATAGGGTCTTTATTTTGCAGAAAAGGGCGATCAGGTATTTATGCAAAGCCAATTATCGCGATTCGTGTCGTATAGTATTTTTGGAGCAGAGAATTTTAACCCTGGCATGTCTTTTCATTCTAGAGACAGTATGTCTCATACACAAAAGTATAAAAGATATAGCAAAATCTACCTCAACATATAAAACACGATTATCACTCCATGTCTCACTTCCAACGCCTATATCCTCCCTAACACAAAATTCACCAATATTTAAAAGCAGAAAATTATTCAATCATCTTCCTAGCACCATAAAAGAAATACAAAACGGTATTCACTTCAGAAAAAAAGTAAAAAATCTCTTGGTCACAAAAGCCTATTATACGTTGGATGAATTCTACCAGGACTCACTTACCTGATCTTAAACTATATTTATAAATAAATAACCCTTTATCATATTTGATCACTGGGAACTCTCTAATAGTTTTTTGTTATATGCAAGGGGTAATTTTTATTCGCTAACAGAACGTTTTTATACATATATACATAAACTTATTTATTTATTTGTAATGTTGAATTGACTCGGCCGTTGCTGTAATTTAAGTCCTTGTCTAGTATTAATGTTAAATCTTATAACTTATTTTTATTTTATCTTATTTTATATTGTATACATTTTAAATTACCTATTGTAGTTGTATCCTCAAGCTTTGTCAACGAGAATTGTATTCTTCCGATATTAAAGCATATTTTGATTGATTGATTGATTGATGACTGTACATGTTGGCCTGTAATTTCGTCTCTGATTCTCATGTCTTGGGATCTATCTTTTAGGTATGATTTTATCCAATCCAAAGCTATTCCACGTATTCCATAATGTTCAAGTTTGATTAGTAAGATTTTGTGATCAATGCAGTCGAAGGCTCTGGACAGATCCAGGAAGATTCCACAGGCAATATCGCCTTGCTCGAAAGCATTGTAGATTCCGCTCGTAAGTTCATAAAGAGCTGTCTCAATACTTTTGCCACTAATAAATCCGTGTTGATTGGAATTGAGTAGATTTTGGTCAGTAAGGAAGCTCATTAATCTGGAGAACATGACTATTTCGAAAAATTTTGAAAGAGTATTGAGAAGACTGATGGGTCGATAATTTTCAAAGGAATCTTTATCACCTTTTTTTAAACAGGGTTTTATAATGGCAAATTTGAGCATAGAGGGAAAGGTTCCGGTTTCGAGTGATTTGTTAACTATATCACAGAGTGGTTCGACAATTAGATGAAAACATTTTTTCAGTAGGAAGGATGAGATTTCGTCGTACCCTGAACTTCTTTTGTTTTCCATTTTATTCAAAATTTCGAGTAATTCATTTTCAGTCACCAGTTTTAGAAAGATGGAGTTGGTGTTATATAATAGATTGCAGTCAAATTCATTGGCAGTTGGTAGTTTTTTATCAATTAGTTGGTGTGTTTTGTTTACAAAGAATTCGTTTAATGAGTTTGCACAGTCTTCGGAACTTGTGTGAGTGGGTTGAGCGTCGCCGTTCTTATTTTTACCAGTTATTTCTGAGACAATTTGCCAGGAGGTTTTAGTTTTGTTTTGAGAGGTATGGGATGCTTGTTTTGTTTTCTTTAAAATTTCCTTGTATCTTTCTTTGGCATGAATAAAGTCATTGTTATATTGGGGCATTTGAAGAGATAATTTTTCAAGAGCCAACATTTCATTTCTGGAGGATTTGATCTCAGCGCTGGAGAAATATTTCCTCCTGTGCGTTTTTTCAGTTACATATTTAACAGGAAAATGTTTATTGAAATATATAAGAAAGGTATTAATGAAGCTTTTGTATTTTTCATCTACGCAATTTGTGGAATAAACAATTTCAGAATTTTCTTGGGATATATCTTCACTGAAATCATCCTCGGCTTGTTTGGGGAAGAATCTCACTCTTCTCTTGGTTTTATAGGGTGGCGGCTTTATTATGTAAGTTAAGAACTGTGCACAGTGGTCAGATATGCCAGTGCTAACATTTTTTATTGTAAATTTTTCTTTATTCGCATTTGTGATGATGTTGTCGAGACAACTATTTAGGCGAGTACCTTCCCTTATTGTTAGGACAGTATCATAGGATTGTAGAATGTCAATGAAATCTTTAGATTCTTCGGCTTTACTCAAAGTGTTTATGTTAAAGTCTCCTGCAGCAATGAAAAAATCATACCTTTTAGCTGTTAGGATATCCAACATATGGGTTAGATTTCATAGTCATTGGAGGGTGGCCTATATACACATACCACAGAAAGTGTTTTGTTCTTAACTTTAATTTCTACCGCACAGCACTCAAAAACTCTGGAGATTGTTAGTTCATTTATTACTAAAATGGGAGTGAACACCATTCCTGGGCTGCAGAGGATGGCAACTCCTCCGTGCTGATGTGTTGGGCGGCAGAAAGTAGAGGCTAGTTTTAAATTAGAGATGGCATTCACACTTAGTTGGTCCTCATCTTGCCAGTGTTCTGATAGGCACAATATTTGTAGTTTGCTTTGTTCTTCGAGAATTGCAGATAGTTCATTGACACAGTTTCCTAGGGACCGAATATTCTGGTGCATGATATTAATATTAGTGCCACTTGGATGGGGGTTCAAGGGAGGTTTTTTTGTTTTGGGACTGTCGCTGTTTGCAGAGGTAGGTTGGTTCTCTTTAAAAAATCCGTATCATTTTCAATTTCACTTTGCCTTTGGTACATATGGTATTTACGAAAGTCAAATCTTCTGAAAGCCACACTTTTTGGCCAGGTTGCAGGGTCATAGAGATCATCCTTTGACTCGTAACCAGCACTCAGCATGAAGCACTTGTTTTGGGATTCTGAGGTGGGAAGTTCTTTTATTGTTATTTTGGCATCTTTGAATTTGGCTTGGCTTTTCAGAAATGTCATTAGTTTTTCAGTTGTGACATGTCTTTTGATGCGGTAGAGATATAACCATATTTTCTTCTCCATTCCGAAATCTTCACATTCGTTTTCGCCGAAATTCTTTGCCCGGTACTCGGAGGGTTTCCTGGATGGTTTTCTATGGCTTACTCTCTGAAAGCTATCTGCATCTTCCCTATGGTTAGTTACATTAATGATTTGATCCATTTTTATCATTTGGGCTTTCTCTATATCTTCCGCAGATGTACTTGGTTTTGAGGTTATATTTACATTTTGTGTTTGAATATTGGCGGGATTTAAATTTCGTTGTTGGCTGTTTGTGTCTGCACTGGTGACCTTGGGTATACGAGCAGGTGTTTTTACTTTGTCAGCGTATGTTTTGTTCCCTTCTTCATATTGTTTTTGTGACTTTTATTTGGTACCTGTATTTTGTCCTGAAGCAGTTCATTGTTTTGTTTTAGCAATTTTATATTTTCTTTTAAAATTATGCACTTTCCGTCCTTCTCGAGGAGAAGATTTTTGAGTAGTTGGGGAGAGACGGTGAAGATGGCGCATCTAAGAAAATACCTCAATATTTCAGGCTGTTAGATGGAAAAAGGAATGAAAATACAATGCATGTATGAAATAAACAATTGTTTACGATAATGTCTGGTTGTTTTTGTTGTTTGAGTAATCTGACACATTTTATAGGAAAAACAAAAATATTTGCACTTGCGCCATCTTTTCCTCCATAGAGGAGAAGTCACCACATACTGAGCATGTTTCCCCTGCATCACTACACGTCCAGTTCATCATCATCGCATAATTCATCATTATCGTAGCTCTTCATCACTGTCGCTTTCTGAAATGATCTCTCTGGTTCTCTTTTTGGTTTTCATTTTATTTTCTTTGGTTTCTGAAGAGATTCTCAAATTTGTCTTAGCTGCGTTAGCCTTCTCCATTTTTATTCTTTTTTTTCGATCCTTTTCATCTAACACTTCTTTGAATGGTGTGCTTGTCAAAATTTCAGAATGTTGCTTCGGACGTGGATTTTTCTTTGTTTTTCCTCTTGGAATTGGTACTGGAGAAATTAACACAATGGGAACATGTTTCATGGTTTGAATATCAGATATATTCGACAATACTCTTTTTGTTGGCGTTGTTTGCACTGGAGATTGTCTGCTTGTTAATCGTTGTGGTGACTGCCCTCGGAGTCTGTTCAATTTGTCTGCTAGTTGATGGTTGTGGTGACTGTGCCCTCGGGGTCTGTTCCATTTGTCTGCTTGTTGATGGTTGTGGTGACTGTGCCCTCGGGGTCTGTTCGATTTGTCTGCTTGTTGATGGTTGCAATGACTGTACCTTCGATTGTGCAATATTCGTTAAAGAAGGCAATGATATTGAAGTTTCATTAAAGTTTTCTGCTGGGGCAAAGTCAGAATCAGAAAATTTGGTGGGGTCTACTGGAAAAATACCACACGTTTTGAATCCCGAAACTCCTTTGTCTATATTAGCAACTTTCTCATATGCTAATTTGAAAATTTCAGCCAAGTCATAAGGAGTCACTTTGTTCTCGAAATCAGAATTGTATATTTTCGATTTCAAAAATTAATGACAGTGTTGACTGAATGAATTTTTAAATGGGCCAAAAAAAGTTACGTCCAATGGCTGCAATCGGTGAGATGTGTGTGGAGGAATTGAAACCATAATTATTCCCATCTTCCTGCAAAATTCGTATATTTCAGTAGAAATATGACTACTATGGTTGTCCAGAATAAGCAAAACTGGATTTTCCAGACTGCTCAAGACTTTTGCTTGAAAATGTTTGATCCACATAAGAAAGATATCTTCGTTGCTCCATCCACTCTCTGAGCAGGTATAAATCGCACCGGATGGTCCATTTTTTCCTAATAATGGACTCATTCGTTTTCTAGCGAATACGAATAATGGTGGTATAAAACAGCCAGTTGCACTCATGCACACAATAACTGTTGTATTTTTTCCACGTTCCCAAGATGTTACAATATCAAATTGCTTGATTCCTTTTGGTCCAAGTCTTTTTTGATGTTCATTGGGAACTGTGGATATTCCCGTTTCATCAACATTAAAAATTCGGTCAGGTAAAAAGTGGTATTTTTCTTGCATTTTTAACAAATTAATAAAAAATGTATCGACCTCACTTTTGTTGAAAGCAGTGATTCTATGAATACTAGTAGCCTCTGCTTTGCGTAATGAAATAGCAGGATTTCTTCTCATAAAACGTTGAAACCAGTCTTTACCCGCCATTTGTTTTTCGACATCAAATGTGTTTCGTATATTATTTTTTTCAGCATATTTGAATGCAATTTTTCTCAATTCCATAGGCATTAGACCGAAAAATAATTTTGCCAGCGTGATCACATGATGGGCAACTTCTTTTTCCTGAATGGGTGAAAACACAGGAGCTCTTCCCAAAGACTGAGATTTTGATTCGGTTTGTTTATTTTTGATTTTCAATTTCCGCCTCAAAGTTGCTTCTGGTATTTCGAACGTTCGAGAAACTTCTCGAATTTTTCGATTATTTGCAACTATTTCGTGTAAAGCGGCATTTACTTTCTCTAAGGAATAATTTCCTCTTTGGGTTTTTCTGTTGTATTTGACCGGCATCTGTAAAATACATTTCCATGTAAAATCTCGTACAAACACAAATTATCGGGTAAGATGACGCACATTGCGGCATCTTACCCGATACAACCCGACAATATAAAAATTATTATGAATGTCATTTATCACTGATATATGTTTACGTACACACTTACGAGACATAGAAAATTAATTACCTATCAGCACCATGTGGAATTAGAATAAAAATAATAAAACTGAATGGCTTACCTTTCAAGATTAGATAAGAGCTGCGCAATAACGTAAAAACGTCGAACACGTTTCGTTTACAAACTAATACTAACCGACACGGCGGATGACTCCTATTCGCTATAGACATGCAGCAGCTCATTACAGATTACACTTCACATCAACTAGATCCCTCTATCGTTTCAATTAGGTAATAGTTAGCTGCGTCATCTTCGACTCTGCGTCATCTTCACCGTCTCTCCCCTTCAATTTCATTTTTTAGAAACTCATTTTCCTTTTCTAGATGGTTTTCGGTTGGCGCCGGGTTTTTACCGCTGGAGCAACATTTTATTCTTGTTTCACATATTTTCGCAAATTTTAGCTTGTTTTTTAATGCACATGAGTTATGGTACACACTTCCACATGTAACACACACTAAAACTTTGGATTGTTTGCTTTGACAACATTTAAACTTTACGCCTATTTGTTTTGCTAAATTTACTTTGAGAGCTACATCTTCCGACTCATCATCGGTTGACGCCATCTTCTGACGATACGATACGATACGATAGGATACGATACGATAAGATACGATACGAGACGAAAAATTGCATATGGGTGAGAACGGTGATAGATAAAGCGATTCTGCGAACGCCAATCGATTCAGAAGGGTCAAGTTAGTCTTGGTACGAAATTTAAGATCGATCGCAAATACAAATTCGACCTAAAAATACATAAGGTGCGAGCGATGCGATGCGATGCGATGCGATGCGATGCGATGCGATGCGATGCGATGCGATGCGATGCGATGCGATGCGATGCGATGCGATGCGATGCGATGCGATGCGATGCGATGCGATGCGATGCGATGCGATGCGATGCGATGCGATGCGATGCGATGCGATGCGATGCGATGCGATGCGATGCGATGCGATGCGATGCGATGCGATGCGATGCGATGCGATGCGATAGATAGATAGATAAGATAAGATAAGATAAGATAAGATAAGATAAGATAAGATAAGATAAGATAAGATACGACACGATACGATACGAGACGAGACGAAAAATTGCATAAGGGGGGGTACGTGGTAAATCTTCGAAAACTCAAAGTGGTCCTTTCGATCAGCGGTTTTCACCAAAATGATTGAAATTTGACGTTGATTCCGAAAATGTGAAAAAACCAAAAACGTTTTTAATAATTCGAGAACGGTGATAGATAAAGCGATTCTGCGAACGCCAATCGATTCAGAAGGGTCAAGTTAGTCTTGGTACGGAATTTTAGATCGATCGAAAAATGATTGAAATTTGACGTTGTTTCCGAAAATGTGGCCTATGTGGTAGCCAGAGCGATCGATTGGTTGTGGAATGCAAAATCCGGAAAAACTTTTTTCTAATTCGAAAACGGTGATAGATAAAGCGATTCTGCGAACGCCAATCGATTCAGAAGGGTCAAGTTAGTCTTGGTACGAAATTTTAGATTGATCGAAAAAATCATTGAAATTTGACGTTGATTCCGAAAATGTGGCCTATGTGGTAGCCAGAGCGATCGATTGGTTGTGGAATGCAAAAATCCGGAAAAACTTTTTTCTAATTCGAGAACGGTGATAGATAAAGCAATTCTGCGAACGCGAATCGATTCAGAAGGGTCAAGTTAGTCTTGGTACGAAATTTTAGATCGATCGAAAAACAAATTCGACCGAAAAATGGCAGAAGGGTCAAGTTAGTCCTTGTACGGAGTTTAAAATCGATCGAAAAAAAAATAATTCGACAGAAAAATTTCATAAGGGGGGTACGTGGTAAATCTTCGAAAACTCAAAGTGATACTATCGAACTGACTTTTGGTAACTTAGCACCCTTAAATAAGACAGCATCTAGAATGGCGGCTCGTCATTGGTCGGAATTGTCAAAATAGGCGTAACCCTGCAATTCGCGATTACAATACTATATTTCGAGTGTTTTCACTCTAGATTGCATTCGAACTTTTTTCCGAATTATACAAAATATATTTCATGAAAAATAATATTTAACATTAATTTGCTGAAATGGGCCAAATGCGGCATTTTACGACACGACCCCCTCCAAAAAGGACGCCTAACAAATGTACCAACCATATTCATCACCAACACAACCACCAACGCCTTAAAAGAGGCTTTTTTGTTCACTTTATTTCAACAGCATCATACATCTTCATCTTATATGGCACTTCATGCCCAAATACCCCAGAGGGTTAACAGTAATTGGTCCCTATCCTAATTGGGTATAATGTTAACTTAAAACTACTTACTTAAAATTTCAAATTTTTTCAGGTAACATGAACCGAACAGATAAGGATACTTCTCAATCAATCTCAATCCCCCTCAAAGAGTGACAATATATAGCCAGAAATCTAGCTGTATGCCATCCGTAGCCAGGAATATAGCCATTTGGATATCCGTAGCCGGGAATATAGCTGTTTGACCTCCCGTAGCCGGGAATATAGTTGTTTTTTTAGAAAAACGAACGATAGTAAAAAAAAACTTAGGTAAGTATTAACGAAACGATACGATACTTTTTTCTAAGTTGAGAACGGTGATAGATGAAGTGATTCTGCAAACGCCAATCGATTCAGAAGGGTCAAGTTAGCCCAAGTACGAAGATTAAAATCAATCGAAAAAAAATTCGACCGAAAAATTGCATAAGAGGTAAATTTTCGAAAACTCAAAGGGGTCCTATCGATCTGCGGTTTTCACCAAAATGATTGAAATTCGACGTAGATTCCGAAAATGTGGCCTATGTGGTAGCCAGAGCAATTGATTGGCTGTGGAATGCAAAACACCGGAAAAACTTTTTTCTAATTCGAGAACGGTGATAGATAAAGCGATTCCGCGAAGCCAATCGATTCAGAAGGGTCAAGTTAGTCTTGGTACGAAATTTAATATCGATCGCAAATACACATTCGACCGAAAAATGGCATAAGGGGGGGTACGTGGTGAAACAAAACGATATGATACGATATGATACGATAGGATACGATAAGATACGATAAGAAAAGAGACGAAAAATTGCATAAGGGGGGTGCGTGGTAAATCTTCGAAATCTCAAAGTGGTCCTTTCGATCTGCGGTTTTCACCAAAATGATTGAAATTTGACGTTGATTCCGAAAATGTGGCCTATGTGGTAGCCAGAGCGATCCATTGGTTGTGGTCTTGGTACGAAATTTAAGATCGATCGCAAGTACAAATTCGACCGAAAAATGGCATAAGGGGGGGTACGTGATAAATCGAAACGAGACGAGACGAGACGAGACGAGACGAGACGAGACGAGAACGAGACGAGACGAGACGAGACGAGACGAGACGAACGAGACGAGACGAGACGAGACGAGACGAGACGAACGACGACGAGACGAGACGAGACGAGACGAGACGAGACGAGACGAGAGACGAGACGAGACGAGACGAGACGAGACGAGACGAGACGAGACGAGACGAGAGACGAGACGAGAGACGAACGAGACGAGACGAGACGAGACGAGACGAGACGAGACGAGACGAGACGAGACGAGACGAGACGAGACGAGACGAGACGAGACGAGACGAGACGAGACGAGACGAGACGAGACGAGACGAGACGAGACGAGACGAGACGAGACGAGACGAGGACGAGACGAGACGAGACGAGACGAGACGAGACGAGACGAGACGAGACGAGACGAGACGAGACGAGACGAGACGAGACGAGACGAGACGAGACGAGACGAGACGAGACGAGACGAGATGAGGCGAGACGAGACGAGACGAGACGAGACGAGACGAGACGAGACGAGACGAGACGAGACGAGACGAGACGAGACGAGACGAGACGAGACGAGGCGAGGCGAGGCGAGACGTGACGTGACGTGACGTGACGTGACGTGACGAGACGGAAAATTGCATAAGGGGAGGTGCGTGGTAAATCTTCCAAAACTCAAAGTGGTCCTTTCGATCTGCGGTTTTTACCAAAATGATTGAAATTTGACGTTGATTCCGAAAATGTGGCCTATATGATAGCCAGAGCGATCGATAGGTTGTGGAATGCAAAAAACCGGAAAAACTTTTTTTTAATTCGAGAACGGTGATAGATAAAGCGATTCTGCGAACGCAAATCGATTCAGAAGGGTCAAGTTAGTCTTGGTACGAAATTTTAGATCGATCGAAAAAATGATTGAAATTTGACGTTGATTCCGAAAATGTGGCCTATGTGGTAGCCAGAGCGGTCGATTGGTTGTGGAATGCAAAATTTGAGATTTTGAGATTTATTAAATTCATTCTTACATTACATTATATAGATTACATGGTATAAATAAGTAGTAATATTCTGATTTACATTTTTCCAGATGCACCTAGGTGTGAGACACCTGTGTGTGCATATAATTAAATAACATATGTAGGTATTAGTAAATTGGAAAACAAATCCATAGATGAGAAATACAATTATAAATTATGAACTACAAATTATAAATCATAAATCGGGATCCCAGTTTAGTCAGGGGTGGTAATATTATTATAGGAGACTTGAAAACATATTAAGATTTTGAGTGATATAGTGTTCACATTTATTTGAAAAAGTTTTTGCATTTGTTAAATTCTTTATAAAGTGAGGTAGTAGGTTGAATGATTCTGGTGCTATTCTTGTAGCAAATCTTTGACTTGCATGATGTTTGCAAAATGGAACAGTTAATTGATTATTTGCTCTTGTTCTCGTGTTGTAACAGTGATTTACATATTTTCTTAGTACTGTGGCTTTGTGAATGTATAAGCAATTGGCATGGAAATATAGAGATCTTACATTAAGTGTGTTATCATTATATAATAAGTTTGTTGGCAACATTCTATTTTTTTGTAGGATGACCCTCAGTATATAATTCTGTACCACATTCAAAGGACACAATGCATTGCTATACACACCTCCCCATATTAGGATTCCATATCTAATTATGGACTCCACCAATGCCTTGTGTACTGACATTAATAATGTTTTGTTCATTATTTTCCTGAGTTGATGATAAAATTTATGTATAAGTCTTCTTGTACGGTTGGTTAACTGTGTAACATGTTCTGCCCACTTCAGATTTTTATCTATGGTAACACCTAAATATTTTGTACTGTGAGATTCATTGATTTTGACATTTGATCCATTGATGATTGAAAGAGAGGTGAATTCAGGTCTATTAATGTTTGTCAATGAGAAGGCAATATATGTGGTCTTTTTTATATTTAAAGATAATTTGTTATAGTCTAGCCAGTTTTTAACAGTTGAAATACCTTTCTGGGCAGAATCCTTAACATGGTCCCAAGTGGATCCCTTGAAAACTAGTACGGTATCATCAGCATATGATATAGATTCTCCGTTAATGTCAATATTCAAAAGAGAGTTGATATAGGTAATAAAAAGAATTGGTCCGAGGACTGTACCTTGGGGAACTCCTATTTGCACACATAGTGGATCATTGTACTGATTTCCTACTTTGAGAACTTGCCTTCTATTTCTTAAATAGCTCGCAAAGACTTCCAGCACGATGCCCCTGACTCCATAATGTTCGAGAGCATCAAGGAGGCTTTGATGGGGGACCGTGTCAGAGGCCTAAGCGAGATCAAGAAAAATTGCAATACAATTTTCATTATTATCAAGATTTCTTTTTATGATATCGATTAGGTTAAACATTGCATCTTCTGTACTCATTCCTTTTTTAAAACCGAACTGCCTATCATTCAATATATTGTTAATTGTTAAAAAATCGTATAGTCTCTCCTTCAAACATTTTTCCAATATTTTTGCAAATGTACTTATGAGACTAATGGGCCTATAATTTGCTACATCATTTTTGTCACCAGATTTGTAGATGGGGGTTACAGAGGATGTTTTGAATTGAATTGGTACTTTGCCATTTGAGAAAATTCTATTTATAATATGTTTGAGGGGTTGCAATATATAGATGTGACATGATTTGATCAGTTTAGATGATACACCATCCAATCCTGAAGCACTATTATTTTTTAATGATGTGATGTGCATTACGAGTTCATTATTATCTACAGGTTTGAGAAACATGGAGTTTTCCAGTGTTGGCTCATACAGTTTGTAGTCTGGAGGTGGTGCATCAATTTTTGATGCCATAGTTTGTCCAACATTAATAAAATATCTGTTGCAGTAATCAGCCATATCTTTATCATTCAAGAATGAATTGTTATTATCATCTGTCACACTTATATGACTGTTGGATTTGTTGCTATTTGAATTGGTAGCATCTGATATTTTTTGATAAATTTTCTTTATATTATTGGTGTTATTTTTTATTTCCTCGGAATAATATCTATTTTTAGCAGCACTTATTATTTTATTCAGTTGGTTTCTGTATCGTTTGTATTCAATCATCAAGTTTAAATCTTCATTATTTTGTATAACCTTTTTTCAGTTTGTCTCGATGTTTTATAGAATTTATTATTCCATAGCTTATCCACGGTTTAATTTTTTTATGCCTTTTTGTATTTATTGTTTTTCTTGTTTTGCATCTTTCATGAATATCCATAAAAATATTTTAAAAAATGTTACATGCGATTTCTGGATCCTCTTCTGATATAACATCATCCCACATTTGTGCACTTATCAGGGTGTTGAATTGTTCTTGATTGAAAACAAATATGCTTTCATTAGTTGTTTTGTTTTCTTTATATCTTTCATTATATGTAATGTTAAGGTATATGGGAAAATGGTCAGTAATATCTGAACCAATTATACAGGGGTTGTAAACAAACTCGTGCATATCTTGGTTTTTGCGTACAAAAATATGGTCCAGACATGATTGTGAATTGTTTGTTACTCTTGTAGAAGAATTAATGTAGGATTTGAATCCAAGAGACATGAGCATTGCTAAATAATTATTTGTTGTTCCTGTTTTATGATCCAGAATATTTATATTCATGTCTCCGATGAGTATGTTAATGATTTTATTTTCTATGTTATTTAAAAATATTTCAAGTTCATCAATAAATAAATCAACTGGTATGGAGAGTGATCTATAGCAAGGCATTAAGTTGAATGTGGTATTATGCATTGAGAAAATGATGTTACTGATGGTTACATTGGTTTGAGGTAAGATTGAGTGTTTTATTTCATAGTTTATTTTTGAACTGATAAATATGAGAACGCCATCATTCTGGTTGATTGCACTATTATTATGAATCGTCACAAAACCAGGGATTGTGAATTCATTTGCAGATAGAACAGACCAGGTTTCACTAAAAATAATGAAATCAACTGATTTCAAGTGATAAGCCTCTAAGAAAACTGAGAATTCATCAAAATTTTTCCTAACACTTCTGATATTGAGATGTAGTATTTTTATCAAGTTTTTGTTCATATTGAATACTTTTGTTACACTAGTAAACTTATCCGCATCCATAGGCGGTTTATTTTCTTCCAAGACTATTTCATTATCCAGATTGTTCAACACATTTATGACTGGTAAGTCCATAATTACACTGTGATATAATTTGTTTTATTTGTCAATAATTGTTTATGGTAGTTCAGGATGGGACAGTTATAGTCTGATGATTCATGATTTGTATCGTGACCTGTTTTATATTTATCATTAGATCTAGCACAGTTAATACAACTCTTCCTTAGATTGGGGCATAGATTCGTTTCGTGTTGGTCTCCACATTTTGAGCAACTTGTATTATTTTTACACTCACTATTTCGATGGTAGTACTCCTGGCATTTAAAACATCGGGGAATATCTAAATCTTCATAGACAGGGTACCGTTCCCATCCAATATATACTTTTTTCAGGGTCATCAGTTTCTTGAACCCATCAGGAGAACATTCACATAGTATCGTTTTATACCTAGAATTTCTTTTATGTTTTACATAGGTGACCTTGATTCCTTCTACTAGGTTTTGTTTCGAAATATTCTTCTCGATTTCTTGGGTTGATATATCATCAGTAAAAAAATTATTTTGATTCTCGGGTTCCTCATTTTACTCAGGTGTACATTGTAAGCTTTCAGTTGATCTTTCATTGTAGTTTCCAATATTTCTAAAATCCGGAAACACTTTTTTCTAATTCGAGAACGGTGATAGATAAAGCGATTCTGTGAACGCCAATCGATTCAGAAGGGTCAAGTTAGTCTTGGTACGAAATTTTAGATCGATCGAAAAAACAAATTCGACCGAAAAATGGCAGAAGGGTCAAGTTAGTCTTTGTACGGAATTTAAAATCGATCGAAAAAAAAATAATTCGACAGAAAAATTTCATAAGGGGGGGGTACGTGGTAAATCTTCGAAAACTCAAAGTGATCCTATCGAACTGACTTTTGGTAACTTAGCACGCTTAAATAAGACGGCGTCTAGAATGGCGGCTCGTCATTGGTCGGTATTGTCAAAAGAGGCGTAACCCTGCAATTCGCGATTACAATACTATATTTCGAGTGTTTTCACTCTAGATTTCAATCGAACTTTTTTCCGAATTATACAAAATATAATAATAATAATAAAAGGAATTTTATTGAACCGAACCAAAATTCAATTTAATAGGCTATCGACCGAAGTCCTTCTGCCTACAAAATATATTTTATGAGAAATAATATTTAACATTAATTTGCTGAAATGGGCCAAATGCGGCATTTTACGACACGACCCCCTCCAAAAAGGACGCCTAACAAATGTACCAACCATATTCATCACCAACACAACCACCAACGCCTTGAAAGAGGCTTTTTTGTTCACTTTATTTCAACAGCATCATACATCTTCATCTTATATGGCACTTCATGCCCAAATACTTCAATCAATCAATCAATCAAATATGCTTTATTGTCCGAAGAAACAATTCTTATCGACAAAGTCATTGTAGAGGTGCTAAAAGTTAAAACTCAAAACCTAAAACCTAAAGTTAAGTAATAAAAATAGAAAAAACACTAAAAATGCTAAAAACGGTAGTGATACAGGCGTTTTAAAATTTGTATAGGTAAAATGTACAAGCACAAATGTTAATTGGTATGACATTTAAGTAAAATGATAAGCAAGTACAACTACATGATGCAAACATATTGAAATTGATACTCAAAATAAGGGGAAAAGCATATTTTAGTGCTGACGAAAAGGTTCACTATTAAAAAATTCTTCCGTATTGTAGAATGGATGGATAAGAAGCAATTCTTTTACAGTTTTTTTAAACAATCCAAGAGATACGATTTCCCTTAAATGTATTGGTAACTGGTTATACATTTTTATACCGTTATAAATGAGAGATTCCTTAACAAGATTGTTTTTAGGAATAGGTAAGGATAATCTCAATTTTTGTGAGGATCTTGTGTTATGGTATGAGGGCAGTGCATTATATTTGTGGCGATTCTTGTGTATAAGGCAGGTGGTTTCTAGAATGAATATAGAAGTAACTGTGAAGATTCTATGATTTTTGAATAGATCTCTGCAAGAATCACGCTTTTTCACTTTACAGAGGGCCCTAATGGCTCTTTTTTGTACAACCTGCACCATTTGTAGTAGTTGTTTGCTGCATACTCCCCAGAAGGCTATGCCATAGACCAGGTGGGACTCGATAAGGGCAAAGTAAGCTGATTTAGCAGCTGTAAAACCCAATTCATGTGATATAATCCTGATGGCGTAGCAACCTGATGACAATTTTTTGCACAACTTCGTGACATGGTCATTGAATTGTAATTTATTATCAATATTAAGCCCGAGAAATTTAGAGGGAGAAACATTGTCAATGTTATGAGGGCCTAGGCTCAGGGCAGAAAGCTCGCAGCGGAATGTTAATAGGTTTGTTTTAGTAGGGTTGAAGACCAGTAAGTTATCGTCACACCAGGTTTTAATTTGTTCGATGTCTTCTTGAATCTTGTGATGTAATGTTTGTTTATCTTTGTCATGCCAAAATATGGTGGTATCGTCAGCAAATAATGTGTACTTACCAGATATATGAACTTTTGTGAGATCGTTTATGTACAGTAGGAACAGTGTGGGACCGAGTACTGAACCCTGTGGTACGCCACAATGAGTTGGCTCAGTTCGAGAGAGGTGGTTAGTTTTTACCAATTGCGTGCGATTTTCAAGGTATGATTTGAACCATAGCTGGCTGATTCCTCTAAACCCATAGTATTCGAGTTTGCTCAGCAGGATTTTGTGACTCACACAGTCAAATGCCTTGGATAAGTCACAAAACACTGCTGCAGCTGCCTCACCTTCATTAATTTCGCTATAAACTTTATTAAGAAGGAAAAATATTGCGTCGTTAGTGTTCTTCTGCCTTTGAAAGCCAAACTGGTTCTCACTCAAGATTTTATTTCTAAGTATAAATTCCAAAATTCTCTTCTGAACTAATTTTTCAATTATTTTAGCCAAGGTGGGTATGAGAGATATTGGGCGATAATTTGACGGGTCTGCAGGGTCGCCTCCTTTATGAAGTGGAACTATAATTGAAGTTTTTAGAAAATCAGGAAAGACTCCCTGTTGGAGTGACTGATTGATGAGAGTTGCCAGGACTTCGAGGGCAGAATCGGGAATGTTTGCAAATATATTGATTGAGAGTTCGTCCTGCCCTGAAGCTTTTTTATTTTTATGCCGCTGATGATTTCTTTTAATTCAGATGTGTGAGTTGAAACGAAATAGAAGTTTTCTTCGACATAGAGGTTCGACATGTAATAGTCTAAGTTATTTGTGGGAATCAAGTGTCCAGTTAATTTAGAGGCTACAGTGCAGTAATAGTTGTTAAGGGTATTTGGACTGAGAGGGATTTCAAATGAAGTTTTCTGTTTTCCTCTAAGGTTGTTAATTATTCCCCAGCTTTCTTTAGACTTGTTGGAAGATTCTTCAATTCTTGATTTATAATACTTATCTTTTGCTAATTTCAATACTTTTTTATATAAGTTACGATATCTGGTGTAATATTTATGAAAGAACGGTTCGCTGGTGTATTTTCTAATTGTGTGGAGGGATTTTAGATTTTTCGCCGAAATCTTTATTCTTTTTGTTAGCCAATGTTTCTTTTTCTTAATTTTTAACTTTTGAATTGGAAAAGCTGAGTTAAAATCACCTAAGAGTAGATTATAGAATGAAAAAAAGGGGTCTTGAGAGGCGAAGATATCCCCCCAGCTAGTATATGTGCAAAACTCTTGGAATTTAATATAATTTTTTTACTAAATAGTCGACTATATTTGAACTTAGGATTAGGGGTATTTATATCAAGTAGTTCAGAGGGTTAACAGTAATTGGTCTCTATCCTAATTGGGTATAATGTTAACTCAAAACTACTTACTTAAAATTTCAAATTTTTTCAGGTAACATGAACCGAACAGATAAGGATACTTCTCAATCAATCTCAATCCCCCTCAAAGAGTGACAATATATTTCCAGAAATCTAGCTGTATGCCATCCGTAGCCGGGAATATAGCCATTTGGATATCCGTAGCCGGGAATATAGCTGTTTGGCCTTCCGTAGCCGGGAATATAGCTGTTTGGCCTTCCGTAGCCGGGAATATAGTTGTTTTTCAAGAAAAACGAACGATAGTAAAAAAAAACTAAGGTAAGTATTAACGAAACGATACGATACTTTTTTCTAAGTCGAGAACGGTGATAGATGAAGCGATTCTGTGAACGCCAATCGATTCAAAAGGGTCAAGTTAGTCCAAGTACGAAGATTAAAATCAATCGAAAAAAAAATTCGACCGAAAAATTGCATAAGGGGGAATACGTGGTGAATCTTCGAAAACTCAAAGTGGTCCTATCGATCTGCGCTTTTCACCAAAATGATTGGAATTCGACGTAGATTCCGAAAATGTGGCCAATGTGATAGCCAGAGCGATCGATTGGCCGTGGAATGCAAAAAACCGGAAAAACTTTTTTCTCATTCGAGAACGGTGATAGATTAAGCGATTTCGCGAACGCCAATCGATTCAGAAGGGTCAAGTTAGTCTTGGTACGAAATTTAAGATCGATCGCAAATACAAATTCGACCGAAAAATGGCATAAGGGGGGGTACGTGGTAAAACGAAACGATACGATACGATACGATATGATACGATACTATACTTTACGATACGATACGATACGATACGATACGATAAGATACGACACGATACGATACGATACGATTATGATACGACACGATACGATACGAGACGGAAAATTGCATAAGGGGGGGTGCGTGGTAAATCTTCGAAAACTCAAAGTGGTCCTTCCGATCTGCGGTTTTCACCAAAATGATTGAAATTTGACGTTGATTCCAAAATGTGGCCTATGTGGTAGCCAGATCGATCGATTGGCAGTGAAATGCAAAAAATCGGAAATACTTTTTTCTTATTCGAGAACAGTGATAGATAAAGCGATTCTGCGAACGCCAATCGATTCAGAAGGGTCAAGTTAGTCTTTGTACGGAGTTTAAAATCGATCGAAAAAAAAAATCCACAGAAAAATTTCATAAGGGGGGGTACTTGGTAAATCTTCGAAAACCAAAGTGATCCTATCGAACTGACTTTTGGTAACTTTGCACGCTTAAATAAGACGGCGTCTAGAATGGCGGCTCGCCATTGGTCGGAATTGTCAAAAGAGGTGTAACCCTGCAATTCGCGATTACAATACTATATTTCGAGTGTTTTCACTCTAGATTTCATTCGAACTTTTTTCCGAATTATACAAAATATATTTTATGAAAAATAATATTTAACATTAATTTGCTGAAATGGGCCAAATGCGGCATTTTACGACACGACCCCCTCCAAAAAGGACGCCTAACAAATGTACCAGCCATATTCATCACCAACGCCTTGGAAGAGCCTTTTTTTTTCACTTTATTTCAACAGCATCATACATCTTATATGGCACTTCATGCCCAAATACCAAATCTCGAATGGTGTGGATGTACACACCTCTCCATAAATTGCGATTTTGTATCTGTTATCTGTGAAAATAGAAAACCCGGTTTTGGCATAAAGCATTATTTATAGATGCACTATTATGATTTTGAAATCAATGCAGTGAGTTTCTCGCCATATATTGTGAAATTTGTAACCCAAAAGTGCATATCTATGGAACATTTCTACACAAAAGAAGTGAGCATCAATAATTAATAAAAACAGTATCAGTGTAAAAACAACTTCAAGCCTTTTTATTTGGCAGCATTTAATACATGCATCCAGTGCCGTGGTCATAAAATTTCTGTGGGTTTTCAAAAATGGTAAACTTCAAGTGCTGCAAATCGAAACCTGCACCTTCTTACTTCATATGTATACAGTGTCTCAATATCTTCCGTCAAGCTTGTATATTGAGAAATAAAAATGGTGTCAAATTTGTAGAAGATCATAAAATCATTTGCTGCAAGAGTACAACAAAGGACATAGAGCATAGCTTTATATTAGAAAAAAGTATTTTGGAAAAAACTATTGGAGAACTCCAAGAGGACACTGAAGATAAAGACAGACACATGAAAAAGTTAAAAGACGACATGGACAAGTTCATGGAGGATGCCTTAAAATCCGAGGAAGAAATATGTGAATTACTAACAGCTCAAAAACAGACTACAGTGGAGGCCAAAACACAAATAATAGAACTTCAAAAAGTCATCGAACAACTGCAAAATAAGTCAACTTCCACAACAAGCACTCAAACAACACTCTGTAAAACCACTAAAGAGATCAGCATCCAAACCACAACTGACACGAAAAACACCTTCTCCCAAACAGAATGCAATGGAGCAGATGGAGAAGAAACAGAAAATTACGATAATATCAAGGAGACCAAATCAGAAATCACGACTACCGTTAAAAGCACATAATGCAACATAGCAGAAATTCCTCATGGAGGAAGGGAAAAACCTAGTCCAAAAATAAAATGTAAAAGAAAATGGACCCTAAAAAAAAAAAATTGTAACCACTACAAGGAAGTCTTCAAAAGCAAGCAAACTAATTCCAAAATTGCGATCTCTAAGTCATCCGATTTAGTGAATAATTTCCACGTTGAAATAGTGAGTGATTATGATGAAGACCCCTCTTGTATAGCTGAAATTGAAAAATGTCCCATCAAATCTGTTCAACCCCCTGAAACCAGTACAATTAGCCCAGGAAAAGCGGTTCAAGCACCAACCTATGAACCTCTAGATGATGAGATTGCCAGGACAAATTCTTATGACTACTCAAAAAAAAATGATTATTGGAGACGAGTATTCGAACGGATTCCCTCGCGTTCTAAGGAGAATTACTGATGGTAAGACGTATCACATTGATGAAAACATTAAGCCACAAAATGAAACTAAAGATTTAACAAACAACATCTTTCTTGACACAATGAACTATGGTTCTGAAGATTATGTCATAGTCATGTGTAATACAAACAATATAAGTAACAATAGAAATTTGTTTCAAACTATGAAACAAGTTTTACCTATTTGTAAATTCACGAACCTCACACTAATCATAGAACGGAACAAACCAATTGACCAAATTATAATTAACAAACTGACAATGTATAAAAGTGAATACAAGAGGCTCAATGCTGGTTCATTCATTAAAATTTTAATCGACAACAAACACCAAGGAAGTAAACAAAGAATACTGGATGAATTTGGAAGGCATCTATCAGTCAACCCGAGAGGAAACACAGTTTTGAAAACTATCCATACTTCCAACATCACAGAACCAATTCAATGCATACCAGATTCTTCTTCTTTTTTAGAAGATCGATCAACATTAGTGATGAATGTGTAGCTAATACTATTGTGGGTTCAATGAAGAAAATGTCAAACCTAACGAGTCAATATCATGTTTGACTCTAAATGTGCAGTCGATCCGTTCTAAATCAGACGAGTTGTATATATTTCTTGAAAGTATCAATTCTCCAGATATAGTACTTATAACTGAACATTGGCTGAAAAAAGAGGAACCTGTTTATATCCCTAATTACTCGTTAGTTTCACAATTCTGTAGAAGTGAGTATAAATGCGGCGATACCCTGATATTCGTAAATGAAGTGACACTGAAAGAACTTGAATTTAGTCATATAGATAAATATAGCGGTCCTAACGATCTGCGGTTTTCACCAAAATTATCGAAATTTGGCGTAGATTCCGAAAATGTGGCCTATGTAGTAGCCAGATCGATCGATTGGCGTGAAATGCAAAAAACTGGAAAAACTTTTTTCTAATTCGAGAACGGTGATAGATAAAGCGATTCTGCGAACGTCAATCGATTCAGAAGGGTCAAGTTAGTCTTGGTACAAATTTAAAATCGATCAAAAAAAATCACAGAAAAATTGCATAAGGTACGTGGTAAATCTTCGAAAACTCAAAGTGATCCTATTAAACTGACTTTTGGTAACTTCGCACGCTTAAATAAGACGGCGTCTAGAATGGCGGCTCGCCATTGGTCGGAATTGTCAAAAGGGGCGTAACCCTGCAATTCGCGATTACAATACTATATTTCGAGTAGTTTGAATCTAAATTTCATTCGAACTTTTTTCCGAATTATACAAAATATATTTTATGAAAAATAATATTTAACATTAATT
Organism: Gonioctena quinquepunctata; assembly: GCA_018342105.1. Classification (NCBI taxonomy): domain Eukaryota; kingdom Metazoa; phylum Arthropoda; class Insecta; order Coleoptera; family Chrysomelidae; genus Gonioctena; species Gonioctena quinquepunctata. The sequence continues at coordinate 21,966 of JAFIRS010005296.1, read as the reverse complement.
TGCTGAAATGGGCCAAATGCGGCATTTCACGACACGACCCCCTCCAAAAAGGACTCTTAACAAATGTACCAACCATATTCATCACCAACACAACCACCAACGCCTTGCAAGAGGCTTTTTTTTCACTTTATTTCAACAGCATCATACATCTTATATGGCACTTCATGCAATCAAGGATACTTCTCAATCAATCTCAATTCCCCTCGAAGAGTGACAATATATAGCCAGAAATCTAGCTGAATGCCATCCGTAGCCGGGAATATAGTTGTTTTTCGAGAAATACGAACGATAGTAAAAAAAACCTTAGGTAAGTATTAACGAAACGAAAGGAAACGATATGATTACGATACGGTATGGTACAATACAGTACGGTACGAGAGACGATACGATACATTATTCTTAGTACGAAGTTTAAGATCAAAAAAAAAAGAAAAAAAATTAAGGGGGGAAAGAAACTTCGAAAACTCAAAGTGGCCTGTGTGGTAGCCAGACCGATCGATTGGCCGTGAAATGCAAAAAACCGGAAAAAGAAGGGTCAAGTTAGTCTTAGTATGAAGTTTAAGATCGATCGAAAAGAAAACGACCGAAAAGGGGAGGGATGGGGTACGTGGTAAATCTTCGAAAACTCAAAGTGATCCTATTGATCTGCGGTTTTCACCAAAATGATCGAAATTCGACGTAGATTCCGAAAATTAATTTATTTACGGATGAACCATCACATTCAAAGTTCACACTTGGAATAGAATTTACTAAATTTAACTTATGACTAAGAATACGAAACTATACAATACATACGAATAAATACAATACATATATAAATAAAATGCAGATACTATACGATACAGAGGAGTGAAAAATAGATGGAAAAAGGAAGCCTTATGTTGTTTGATATCTGTGACAGTTCAACCAAATTTGATCTTCGATGTGGCCTATGTGGTAGCCAGATCGATCGATTAGCCGTGAAATGCAAAAATCCGGAAAAACTTTTTTCTAATTCGAGAACGGTGATAGGTAAAGCGATTCTGCGAACGCCAATCGATTCAGAAGGGTTGAATTATTCTTGGTACGAAGTTTGAGATCGATCGAAAAAAAACGACCGAAAAATTGCATAAGGGTATATACGTGGTATATCTTCGAAAACTCAAAGCGGTCCTATCGATCTGCGGTTTCCATCAAAATGATCGAAATTTGGCGTAGATTCCGAAAATGTGGCCTATGTGGTAGCCAGTTGATCGATTGGCCGTGAAATCTAAAAATCCGGAAAAACTATTTTTCTAATTCGAGAACGGTGATAGATAAAGCGATTCTGCGAACGCCAATCGATTCAGAAGGATCAAGTTAGTCTTGTTACGAAGTTTAGGAACAATCTAAAAAAAAACGACCAAAAAATTGCATAAGCAAAGCGGGTCATATCTATCTGCGGTTTTCACCAAGATGATCGAAATTTGGCGTAGATTCCGAAAATGTGGTCCATGTGGTAGCCAGATTGATCGATTGGCCGTGAAATGCAAAAAACCGGAAAAACTTTTTTCTAATTCGAGAACGGTGATAGATAAAGCGATTCTGCGAACGCCAATCGATTCAGAAGGGTCAAGTTAGTCTTGGTACGAAGTTCAAGATCGATCGAAAAAAAAACGACCGAAAAATTGTATAAGGGGTATATCTTCGAAAACTCAAAGGGTCCTACGATCTGCGGTTTTCACCAAAATGATCGAAATTTTACGTAGATTCTGAAAATGTGGTCTATGTGGTAGCCAGATCGATCGATTGGCCGTGAAATGCAAAAAACCGGAAAAACTTTCTTCTAATTCGAGAACGGTGATAGAAAAAGCGATTCTGCAACCGCCAATCGATTCCCATTTTCCCTTTTTTCAAAAGTTTATAAAGAAATTAATCATGGGGAGCTGGCCGCAGAGTTGTTTTGTGATCTTTCCAAGGCGTTCGACTGTGTTAGTCACGGAATTCTGCTGCGCAAACTCGAATACTATGGTTGTACCAGCGTACAACCAGCGTATTTTAATGATTATGTGATTTTAAATAGAGATATTCATCATCATAACACCAGAAACAGTAACAACTTCCATATTAGTAGAACAAATTCGAGAAGATGCACGAATAACCTATTTTTTAAAGGCTTAAATGAATTCAACAAACTCCCAATACATCTGAAAAATTCCAATAATGTTGTTAATTTTAAGAAGAGTCTAGTGGCATTTTTAGATGATTTCTAATGTAATACTTTTAATGTTATTTATATTTTAATGTTATTTATATTTTATTACTTCAATAGTTATAATATTATCCTTATGAATTATGTATATCTTCAATGATTATTTTGTAAATTATGTATATCTTTAATGATTATTTTGAATGTTTGTAAATTAGATTTTTATCTATTTCAAATAAACTACTACTACTACTACAGGAACTAGCATACAGTGGTTCAAATCATACCTAAAAAATCGCACCCAAATGATAAAAACTAACCACCTCTCCCGTGCCGAGACAATTCAGTGTGGTGTGCCACAGGGTTCTGTACTTGGGCCCATATTGTTCATTCATTTCAAAAATCTCCCAAGCTCCGTGTGTAAATAAAGGAATAAAAGCTCTATCTCCGTAAATAATAATCGGAAAAATATCGTTCTTGTACGACGTAAATTCGCGAAGCATGAATTACACATTTCGTAATGAATAGCCCTCCCGAACCGATTACGTAAAACACACCGCAACGCATAGCGAAACAAAGCAATCGTACGTCACACGCCCCACTCTGGAGCTAGCGCTTGAATCAACGCAAAACTCAAGAAAAGTCTCTGCGGACATCGATTTCATTCACGTACGAGCCAACAGTCTGATCGCCGCTCAGAGAAATAGCCCAGCTGTCGCCACCACGAACATGACACCGTGCCCGACCAGCCGTTGACGTCATGAAGGAGGCCGATATTATGGACATTGGATCAAAGGCGCTAGAAAGCAGACAGTCGTTCCGGAGCACCGAAACCAGCCAGCACGCCAGGGAGAGGAGCAGAGTAAGGCCCCAAGAGACCACGAGAACACACGAAGTTGGACTTGGTAATTATTCGCAGGAAGGTATGAGGTATTGATAAATGTTGATGTCGCTCGCGATCGGTCCGCGCATTGATTTAACCTAACTAGTAGAGGGGGGAAAGTTTGCCGAAGTGTATTTCAGAACACAAGCATTTGGGCAGTAGTACCGTTCGAGAAGCAAGAGTAACCACCACGCGAGCAATAGCAGGTAGTCGCCGTGTTCGTGAGTTCCAGAATCGGTGAGAATAACAATTCTATGAGTAAGCAGTAATGACAGGTTTCGTAGGTTGGTATCTTTGCCGAGTAAGCAAAGCCGCGATAGGAGGTTGTAGGTAGTCGAGGGAGGGAAAAGCTGTCAGTTGGGTTGCAAGGCACTATTAGGGCCCCGCCACACTAACAGTCGTGTAGGTTAGAAACCGGAAAGCCGCGATAGGAAGTTGTAGTTAGCCGAGGGAGGAATAGCTGTCAGTTGGGTTGCAAGGCACTATTAGGGGCTCGCCACACTAACAGTCGTGTAGGTTAGAAACCGGAAAGCCGCGATAGGAAGTTGTAGTTAGCCGATGGAGAAAAAGTTGTCAGTTGGGTTGCCAGGCACTATTAGGGCCTCGCCACACTAACAGTCGTGTAGGTTAGAAACTGGAAAGCCGCGATAGGAAGTTGTAGTTAGCCGAGGGAGGAATAGCTGTCAGTTGGGTTGCAAGGCACCATTAGGGCCTCGCCACACTAACAGTCGTGTAGGTTAGAAACTGGAAAGCCGCGATAGGAAGTTGTAGTTAGCCGAGGGAGGAATAGCTGTCAGTTGGGTTGCAAGGCACTATTCAATCAATCAATCAAACTATGCTTTATTGTCAGAAGAAACTGGTCTTATCGACAAAGAGGTTAAAGAAATACATATTAAAACAGAAAAATAAACATTAAAAACTAAACAATAATAATAAAAACGACAAATGGTACAGGGACAGACTAATTGAAATTTGTATAGTTTAAAAATTAAGAAATGTAAAATAATAAGAGGGTACATCCCCAAGATGCAAACATATTAAAATAATTCCTTAATGAAGGGGCTAGTGTAGTTCACTATAAACGAAAGAGTTCACAATTAAAAAATTCCTCTATATTGTAGAAAGGATGAATGTATAATAGTTCTTTTAGTTGTTTTTTGAATAATGCAAATGCTTCAATTTCTCTTAGGTTTAATGGTAAGCAATTATAAATTTTTAGCCCGTTGTAGATGATGGATTCTTTAGCAAGATTACTTTTAGGTATAGGTAATGGTAGTCTAAATTTTTGCGAAAACGAGTGTTATGATTTAAAGGCTGTTATATATTTGTCACGGTTTCTATGAATTAGACATGTAGTTTCTAAAATAAAAATCGAGGTGACTATGAGGATTCTGTGGATTTTGAAGAGTTCCCTGCAAGAGTCACGCGGTTTAAATTTACAGAGAGCCCTAATGGCTCTTTTTTGAATAACTTGCACCATCTGTAATAATTGATTGCTACACACTCCCCAGAATGCTATACCGTATATCAGATGGGATTCAATAAGAGCAAAATATGCCGTTTTGGCGGCGGTAAAATCCAACTCACGTGATATTATCCTAACGGCATAGCATCCGGAGGACAATTTCTTGCACAATTTTGTAACATGTTCGTCAAATTTCAACTTTTTATCGATGTGAAGTCCGAGGAATTTGGTGAAGGAGACACTTTTAATGGTGTTAGTTCCTAAGTTGAGGGTAGAGAGCTCGCAGCGGAATGTAAGTAAATTCGTTTTAGGGCCTTGCCACACTAACAGTCGTGTAGGTGAGAAACTGGAAAGCTGCGCTAGGAAGTTGTAGTTAGCCGAGGGAGAAAAAGTTGTCAGTTGGGTTGCCAGGCATTATTAGGGCCTCGCCACACTAACAGTCGTGTAGGTTAGAAACTGGAAAGCCGCGACCCAGATAACACATGGACATCCAATGGATATCCATTGGACATCCTTCATGAATTTTATGGATATACTATGGACATCCAATTATATCCAAAAGACATCTTATGGACACCAATGGATGTCCAAAGTGGAACAACCTGTACATCCATAGATATCCTTCAAGGATATCCATAAGATATCCTCCAGAGATGTCCATAAGATATCTTTCAAAGATATCCATAAGATATACTTCATTCTTCAGGGATATTCAAAAGCTATCTGAAAGATTCCTTGAGAGATATTCTAAAAATATCCTTCGGGGATATCCATCGAAGATAAAATATAGTAATAGCGATCTGGAGGGAAATGAAATAATGGTATTGGAACAAAAAAAATGTATTAATAAACTCTGGTATCAAAAAAAATTCTCATAAACTTCGGGGTAATCAACAAATAAAATGTATATGTAAACTCTAAAATAAAAACAGAATATTAAATGCAGAATAATCATAAAAATAAAGTTACAGAAAAAATTGAATTTTCTTCGTCCATCAGGTGTTTCCTTTATTCTAGAAGATGACAGATGCCTTTCTTTGGCCCTTCTCAGCCAAGCTTACATGGCTTCTTCAGTAGCTTTTTTATTTTCCGTCGAATCACTGAGGTCAGTCACTTCTGAAATGATATGTATATATTCACGGGTATAATTGATGTTGAAATTTCCAAAAAAATACTGAGAAATATTATGCTTTCTTTTGATTTCGAATACTGATGTTGATAATATATATATATATATATATATATATATATATATGTATATATGCTTGTATATATATATATATATATATATATAGAAACATAAACTTTTCTTGGAAATTTTGCATTTTCACTGAACTAGCAGTCTGTTTTGAGGCAATACAAATTATTATCAAATAAACAGAACAACTGAATGGGCTTTTCACCTAGTGATAATTCAGCCAGTTTTAGTTGTCCAGTTTATTTTTTTTGCTCCATACTAGCAATATTTCGAGGCAAACATATTAGTGAGCATGGAAGAAAGGCATCGTTCCACAAAGTCATATTTTTGAGATTTCATTTAGGTACCTAAAAGAAGAGTTCTAGAAAAAGGAATAGAAAAACATACAACTTACCTACAGCAGCTTTGAATTTCGATCCAGTTCCCAAATATTCTTCCGAAAGATTCAGTTTTTCAGTGCAATCAATAGGAAAATGTTCGAATCTACTGAATCATCTTAATCACATGTCCACTGTTGTAGGCATTCACACCATTTTTAATCTGGGCACTGTGACATTTGAAAAACTCGTGTATTGTGGCAAATGTAACGACGTGCTTTTTAGCATTTCTGAAAATATTGAAACTCAAACAGCAAACACATAAATGCATTGGAAATAATGGATTTTTATAGGTTATGTCCTTTTCAATTCATATATTTACCTGTATTCGGCCAATATACAATTCCCTTTGGAAACAATCAATTGCTATAGATGAAAACCATTAGGTCCAGACCAACAGGGTATCAAAAACGAAGGAAAATAGAAAAAAAACACGACTTTTGTTTGGATTCAGTGCTATGACATGACTAATATGACCTTCCTCAACAAAATAAAATGACAGACGTCGCCAGTAATTATGCGTATAGTATGGCCTGTCGCAGACACATGTATATCTGTTCTGTGGTCGCAGAGGGTCCCCGCGACAAAGGTACAATTTGTGTATCTACGAGAATGTTTAAATTCATTTATGATTGCTTTGGATTTCTCATGGCCATCCCTAGAATATCTTCTGAAGGATATCTATTCCAAATCCGTCGATGGATATCCATTTCAAATCAAGTAGAAAAACGAAACATGAGATTTTTCCAAAAAAATTAATCCATATGTACGAGCATGAAAGAAACTCAGAAATTGACACAATAAAAATCAATCTTGCAATTTAAACTTATCCATATTTGCTCCGGATATCTTATGGCCATCCATATGATATCTTCTGAAGGATATCCATTTCAAATCCGTCGACGGATATCTTATGGATGTCCATTTCAAATCCAGGGATATCCCGACCAGAATTTGACATGAAATGGATATCCATAGGATATCCTGTGTTATCTGGGGATAGGAAGTTGTAGTTAGCCGAGGGAGGAATAGCTGTCAGTTGGGTTGCAAGGCACTATTAGGGCCTCGCCACCATAGAAATGATATATACTTACTCTAGAATGCTAGTTCCATCAAGTTCCACAGGGGAAAGCACGCCGCATAGGCAACTGTTTCACAATGTGCGCATGCTTAGCAACAGTATATATCAAGTAGAACGTTGCCAAGTTTCTAAATCTTTTGTCGATCGAGTTATAAGTCTAATATAAATCTGCAATACGAATATTCCATTGGAAAACAAATTTGTTTTTTTTGCTCTACGGGACTTTCTACGACTATTAGACCCATGAATAACATAAAATAATGTAGGTGAATTGTGAAATTTGTGAGAAAATGAGTACAATGATGTAGCAGATTTTATTGAAAAGATATAGACTGTGCAACAGCGCTTTCTCTTCCTGATGATAAATGACATTATTGGAAGTCTTTCCAGAGACGGTTTGGTCAAGTTTGTTTTGTTGTGCAATTTTCTTGTGTCGACTGTCGTTTCGTGTTTGATATTCTTCGTGTGCATTTTGCTTTTGTTGTATTCGATTTGGATATTTTTGCTTTTGAGAAACAATGAACTGTATGGTGTTGTGGTTCAATAACAAAGGGAAGATTCCTAGAATTAATTATTTTTGGTAGGTAAATGGTTTCTCTGTTATAAACAAAGCATTTGTTTCTTTATTTCAATTTTTTGTATTTTTCGTTTCTTATTTTATCTTATATTGCTTAAACTTTACCTTACCTTAAGTCTAATCATTTTCAGCTTGACAAAAAAGAGGCATGATGCTTGGATGCAGGCTTTGGGAAGGAACCCCATTGCAGAACATTTGAGTGAGAAGAATGTAATTTGTAGCAAACATTTTTATCCGGAAGATATATACAGAGGGGGCAATAGAATCCAATTAAGATCGAATGCAGTTCCAAAACTGTATTTGCGAAAAAAATATAATATCATTCAACAAGGAAGGTAAGAAACTTATTGGTGAACAAATTCTGCTACTAGATCATTAACTAGAAATAATTCATGTTTGTAACTGCAATCCCAATGAACAATAAAGTGATCTGTAAAAGTGGAATAATGATTGAATTCAACTACATTTCTGGGTATATATTAGAAAAGGAATATAAATGAGATAAGACATCGATTTTTAAAAAAAAAAGAATAATTTGACTATTATACAGAATGAGGTTTAAATATTTTGTACCAAATAAAAAAAAGGAATTACTTATTTATGTTGGTTATTATAGTTTAGTACAGCTTTGTTAGTCAATTTTTTTTTTTCAAAAATTATATACATTTTGTGATTTTTTCAAATTTTTGATTGCATATTATATTTTGGATGATGCACCAATTCGAAATTTTCTGAGAATTTTTTAATTTTCTCCCATATGGTGTAATGTTGGCTAGTGTATGTTCAAATTTTTTTCATATAGTTCTAGGGTCCTACAAGAAATGCTTCATAACAGAATTACAAGTAAAGAATCCCCACAGAAAGTATGGATGATATGGAAGTACTTTTTATTGATAATAAGGAAAATACTGCTGGATACAATATTTCTTGCACTGCAGAAAGGTGAGACACTATGAATAATAAAATAATAAACTGTTCAGGTTGTTTGAATCAGATCATTTCAGTTATTTGAAAGTAATTTTTTGTGAAATAACAATGTGTTTTGAAAATATGACTTTCCACAACTTGAGAAATGGGAAAATCAATCTAGAAAATCTATACCAAGTGTAAAAGGGCAAACTACTACGTTGCTCTGATAAGTTATCGTGTTCACCATATTATTTTTCCTTTGTAAAAAAAAATTGTCAGCAAGTTGCTATATACTTACCTATTGATAAATATTTCTAGTTTTGTGTGTTTCAGGTACCATATATCCATCTCCAATTTCAAAACTTATAGATTTTTCAGAAAAATATTAGATTTTAATTCAAAAAACATTTTAATAAGTTCAGTGACTACTTGGACAAATTTTATTTTTACGTCAACTCCTAAAGTAAGGTTAAAATAGTACGGTTTTCATGAAATTATCAATTTATCCTATTTGCAATCATTGGAAATCTTTAGAATCAAATCCAAAAAGAGTAATACTATTAAAGTGCAGATGATAAAAACTGGCATAAAACTAATTTTATTTCAGCTCACCTATTAGTTTCACCACTTCCTCTACAGATTCTCCTGGAAGTTTGAAAAGAAGTCGAGAAGATACCTCAACTGATAGTGAGGGTAATAAGGGAGAAATAAAAATGGCTAGACGAGAGATTAAAATCCGACACAACTATAAGTTGGTGTCATAATGAATTTTTTAACATTAAATATATCCATAAAAATCCATATCACGTATCTATAATCACTCAGTAAAACAAAAAATTCTCAGTTAGGTGAAAAAGTTGGTTTTTATTATATAAGCTGGAGAACCTCTATAGCTTATCAGATTACATTTTATTTGGTTTCAATTGAATTGTTTTATTGCAATTTAATAAATATTCAACAGTTTAAATAACATTATTAATTTTTCAGTGCATCACCTTCTAAACTTCTTCGTCAACTAAAGAATGCCAATGTTAAGAAAACTTTGGCCCAGAAAAAATTAAAAATGGCGAAAGTGAAGGTTAGACGTTTGAAAAAAAGAGTTATGAGCTTAAAAGAAGTTTTATGGAATGTGAAGACAAAAAACTTGCTTTCTGAGAATGGTGTTCACTTCATTGAAAAATCGATCACTGGAGTACCGTTATCTATATTGAAAAGATCCATAGAAGTTGCGAAGAAAAAATCTCAAGGGAAACAATATAAAAATACATTCGGGGATGACATCAAAACATTTGCTATGACATTGCAATTCCTATCATCAAAGGCATATTTATATGTTAGGAATACTTTTGATCTTGCTCTTCCAGCACCATCGACCATTAGAAAATGGCTGAGCAAGGTTAATTGTGAACCCGGATTCTGCGAGAATTCCTTCAATAGCTTGAAAGTCCTTGTTGCTGAAAATAGGCAGAAAAAGAAAGACACTTTGTGTAGTCTTATGCTTGATGAAATGGCAATAAAAAAACAAATTGAGTTGAGAGACATGAAAACATGGGGATATGAAGATTATGGGACCGGGATCAAAGATGATTCACTCAAGTGTGCCACTGAAGCACTTGTTCTGATGGTTGTTTCATTATATGGTAACTGGAAATTACCCATAGCATATTTTCTCATACATTCAATGACTGGCTCTGAAAAAGCAAACATCACAAAAGAGGCTTTGAAGAAATTGCATGAAGTTGGAGTGAAAGTAGTATCGGTTACTTGTGATGGACCTTCAGCTAATATCACAATGGCTGAGAAACTTGGTGGGGTTATTCGTAATTTGAATAAACTCCAAACTAATTTCAAACATCCAATGACAAATGATAAGGTGTTCATTATTTTTGATTCATGCCACATGCTCAAGTTAGCCAGAAACAATTGGGCAAGCTGTGGAATATTCCTAAATAGCAAACATGAAATTCTTTAACAGACTACACATTGTACAAGAAAAAGAATTTTGTCGTTTTGGTAATAAAATTGGGACAAATCATATCAATTGGAAGTCTCAAAAAATGAAGGTATGTTCTGAATTTCTATAATGGGATAACCCTTAATTCAACTTGTACTTTTAGGTAAATTTGGCTATTCAGACTCTTAGTGCAAGTGTTGCAAATGCCCTGGAATTTTTATCAAGTGATATAAAACACCAGACTTCATAGATGTAGCCCCAACAATTGAATTCATCAGAATAATTGATAGGTTATTTGACTTGTTGAATTCAAGGAACCCATTTTCTAAAGGATACAAAACACCTTTGAAAAAGTCGAATGAATCTTTCTGGAGGCCACTATTAGAAGAGGGTTTCACCTATTTGAAATCTTTGAAACATATGGATGGAACATATCTGCATGTTACAAAAAATATGACACCGATTGTTGGATTTTGCACTACAATACAGTCAATATTAGGAATTTATGATGAATATGTCAAGAAAGAAAACTCGCCATTACAATATTTGCTGACATACAAGTTTAGTCAAGATCATCTCGAATTATTTTTCTGTAGCATTCGGTAAGAAAGTTCATTGAATCACCCTAAATATTAACGAAAAGTCTTATTTCATGCATGTTTTTTTTTGGTAATTTTAATGTTCTGACATTTTTATCAGTATGTATTGTTGATTTCCCAAGTAATTAAATTGATATATTCTCAACTACTCTTTGTTTTTCAGGGGAAGGAATGGTTGGAATAATAATCCTACGGCATATCAGTTCTACTACACTTTCAGAAGACTCTGCTTAAACATTGATTTAAAAGTGTTGAAAGGGAATTGTGATATATTAGACAGTACATAATAATATCATATCTGAATGATCGTAGGCAATGTGTCCAAGTTGGAAACTCCAGATCGTCGTTTGTTGATATGTGACCTCAGGTGTTCCACAGGGGTCACACCTGGGCCCGTTGTTATTTCTTATCTTCATTAATGATATTACCACATGCTTTGAAAATTCCAGGTTTAGTCTATATGCCGACGATCTCAAGATATATAGACCAGTTACGAGCCTATCTGACTGTCAAAAACTACAGGATGATATCATGAGATTAACTGATTATTGCACCACAAATTACCTCTCGCTAAACGTAGACAAATGTATGAAAATAACATTCTCTAGATCACATGGTGAATTGGACTTCAATTATCGCATTGGGAATCAGAATTTGACTAATGTTTCAAACATTAAGGATCTGGGGGTATATTTAGATAAAAAACTCTCCTTTGATTTGCACATTGAACATATGGTTAGGAAGGCTCTGCGTAATCTGGGTTTCATAATGAGGGTAACTAGGCAATTTCGATCCCATAAATGTTTAATACTACTTTACAACTCCCTGGTCCGCTCTCATCTCGAGTATGCATCGTTAATTTGGAATCCCCAATATGTAAAATATATTGAGAGAATTGAGAGAGTCCAGATTAAATTCGTGAATTATTTGAATTTCCGATTCAACAGATTGTATCATCAAAATTCGTATGACAATAATATTGTGAAGTATGGTATATCTAAACTCTCATCTAGAAGGACTGTTAGCTACATTATATTTCTGCACAAACTGGTATCTGCTCAGATATATTGAGTAAATTACAATTCAATGTTGGAAGACGTTGCTTACGATCACCAAATCTGTTCTACCCTCAGAAATATAGAACAAATGCGTCGGAGAACTCACCTATAATTGCTTTGCAGAGGTCATATGACTTATTTTTTTGTCATGTTGATATATTTCATTGTTCACTCCTAGTAGCTAGACATGCTGCTTATTCTATTTTTTGGTGACATGTATAGGGATGGTTCAAAGTTGTACATTCATTGTTTTTCTGTTTTCTAATTAAGTAGAATTATATTAAACTCAATTATTGTATAGCAAAGTCAGAATGGTGTATCTATTTTAGCAATAATGATTGTTTTCAGGTCACATATACCTAATTTAATTATTTTTGAATTGTACCGAAATTACATGATCTGTATTTAATGTATTGTGCGGTTTTCTGTTACAGGGTTGTTAACTCAACCTGTTGAAAACCCGAATAATAAATAAATAAATAAATAAATAAATAAATAAATAAGATGCTCACTTCTTCCAACACAAATGAAAAACGAAATGTGTCTCCAGAACTTGATCTGGGTGACATAACAATTATAAAAAAATATGAATTTGATTACAATGACCTGGTTATAGAAGATGATGAATTTGTTAATATAATTGACATTTTACCATCCTTGACACTTTTGAATGAAAACGTGTTAACTTACATATCAGGATATGTTGTGAGGTCAATTACTAAACAAATTAAATGCACAGTATGCCTTGATTCATTGGAAGAGTCAAATTATAATGCATTGGATCTTCAATTCATGTTATTACATAGAAAGGATAGAGGTGGTCTCATAAAACCATCTAAAGATGTTATACAAATTTGTATGTATACAGAAAACAAAATTCGCCAAATTCTAAACATAACAAATAATTTAATGACAAATGAAAATAATTTTTTGGAGACTTTTATTGTGCAAGCTTCAATGTTTTTGTTCCAACAAAAAAGTGTTTTTAAATGTTTGGAAGATCATATTTTTGATACTTCTCCATACGAGTTGAATCACACAATGAAGTTGATAAGACTAATTGTAAGAATTTATTCTAAAATAAGATTTTACAAAGTTGCCAAACGACAGACTGATCTCATTAGGGGAGAATTAAAAAGGAAAAAATTGAGCAAACTAATTTTATTTTATAATCAGTAATTACAGTTGTTTGTTTTTTGTATTGCTTGTTTATTCTTTTATTTCTACTCTATAGTTTAGATTAGAATAATCTGTTTCTGAAATTTTGTAATTTATTTTTGGTTCCAATTCTGCAGTGTTTAGAATCCTTGTCTTGACATGGTTATCTGCCACTTATAAGTATGTAAACTATATGCACCTTTGTATTCGTATGAATTATTCAATCAATAAATATTTTGTTTTGTTGTTTTTTGTACTGCTTGTTTATTCTTGTATTTCCACTACATAGTTTATATTGGAATGTCTAAAATTTTGAAAATGTTTTATTCAGATGCTCTAACACGTTATAACTCAAAATGAGCAATTTCTTAGTATAAGAAAAAAACAAATGCAGACTATTATTGTGGCAAATCATTATAATAGTATTTTTCCGCCAACTGATATTCATAACCAATCTTTTTATTTAAAATGAAGCATCATTTACTATAGATACGAATAGTTTTTTTACTCTACTGCGAAATACAAGTGAACTTTCAAATTAATTCAGAATTTCTGTTTTGTTTAGAATTTTTTTGAAGTTTGAAAAAAATGCCATGTTTTATTCGGCGTTAAAGTGAGTTTGAGTGGACTGCATGAATGGCTCACATTATAATTCCAGATCAAGTCAAATTCGGCGATTTTTTTGTCCTGATGTTCTTGTGGCCGAAGAACATTTTGATTGTAGAATTCTACCTTGTAGCACGATTGCCAGTGATTGATATTTGATTAATATCAAGTTGAAATGGGGCATTTTGAACTCAATTCACATATGTATTCATTTAGAATGTAGACAGTAGTTCATTTAGTAGCAAGAATTTAGCTAATTAAATATTTTTTCTGTTGACATTCTGATATTCTATGAAGTATGACATTATCGAATACATGTGAGTTGCAGGTTTGAATAAATATTTTCATTCAATACAAACATGTCTATCCACTCCCACCATAAGATTGGTTGTTTATATAGTAAAAAAACAATTCAATATAGACTCGTCATTCATGAAAGTTTGCGAGTAAACATCTTGTAAAGGAGCTAAAAAGCAATAAAGTATTGAAATATTGTTTATTCATCATTAAAATTCGAACTCCCAAGTTGAAAAGGAAACATTTTCCTTTTTAAATCAAGAAATTTAAAAAAAAAAGAAAACAAACTATGCTTTTTCATTCAGTTAACTGATTTATTTTGGAATGTACTAATAACTCAAATATATAGATGAGTTAGGGAGAATGCTTTTTAAAGAATGTAGGTAGGAACTCACCAGATTTCACTCATAATCAGACATTTTTGTCAACCAAAATATATTTCCACCATTATCAGGGAGACCCAAAGCATTGAAAAACTGTTTTCACTCGATATGTTACTTCATTTGAAATTGTTTCTGTACTGTACCCAAAATTATTCGAGTTTTGTTCTTCGGTAACCAGTATTCATCTTCGTTAAACAAATTCTTATACTGAAATTGGGATTTTTCCAATACTTTTAAGGTCTGAAGGAGTTTTGGAATAATGGAAGATGATGACTAGAGCTTAAGTTCGAAAGAAAACCAATTCGAACTTCAATATCCTATTTTTTTCTAGGTTGAGATCTATACATTTGATTATAAATTTTTACTCCTTTATACTTACATCTACTCTGTCAATAATCCCCAAGATAATAAATATCAGCTACCGTTCAAAAAGCTGTTGAAAATTACCAATAAATTCTACAATAAATAGTACCAAATATAAATTTTGATTAAATATCTTCAATTCAGCTTCAACTATAGCATACATAATATTTGATTGAAGCCGGTCCTGTTCAGAAATAATCTGACGCTGTGCATGCGCATTAACAGGCACTCCGATCTTTTTACAACACCTCTGTCCTATTGAAATAGCATTCTAGAGTAAGTATATATATTATGATTTCTATACTCGTAGGTTAGAAACTGGAAAGCCGCGATAGGAAGTTGTAGTTAGCCGAGGGAGGAATAGCTGTCAGTTGGGTTGCAAGGCACTATTAGGGCCTCGCCACACTAACAGTCGTGTAGGTTAGAAACCGGAAAGCCGCGATAGGAAGTTGTAGTTAGCCGAGGGAGGAATAGCTGTCAGCAGGGCCGATCCTAGCAGGTGTGCAGCGCGTGCACCGCAAGCGGGCGGACAAACTAAGGGGCGGCCGCAGGCCGCTTTCAGTGATAACAATCAGCTATTTTTTGAAAGAAGAAAAATGAAACTCAGTTTGTTGTGTTGTGTGTTGGTCTATTGTCCATTAGTATCTTCTCCTACTCTCATCTACACACAATCTTCATTTGAGAGCAAAATTCATGGCAGAGCCGGCAATGCAGCATAAAAATTGAAATTTCTATAAAAAAAACAAGGGCCATATTTTTGACACGACTAAGTATGTTTGGTTCGTGTGTGCGGCGCGGCGGCTTATTTATGTACGTATACAGTTGCAAATTTTTTTTTAAAGAAGGTACCAGCGGCGAAACCTTTGAAAAAAACGTGCTGCTGTTCGCCGGGCTGCTTTTTTTCAAAGGTTTCGCCGCTGCGGCCTCCTTTGAATTTTTTTTACTTGTAAAGACTATATATATCACAGTCGGCACGCGGCTCGCAGGTCAATGGTCAAAAGAAACTTTATTTTAGCGGTTTTCTTTATAGATAAGAAATGGATTGTTTCGACAAGACAAAGTTAAAGGGATGCATCGGAATTTTTTTTGCTACTTCACCACTATATATGAACCATTTTCATTTCAAAATGTTCATTTAATTTTGAATCAACATACAATAAGAAATAAGACTGGTCATAAACACAATCAAGTGCAAGTGTAAGTTAATATTGGAAATTAGTGACAAGGTGTTGCTGTTGAGTATCGTTTAAATATTTAAATCAGAACTGTGGTAAGTACCAAAGCTCTTAACTAGATTTATGAACGAATGAAATGTTGTACAGGGTGTTTTCTAATTCGATAAAAAAAGTGGGCATATTTTTAAACTAATTTTGTCGCGATGATTCGTTTTGAAAATAAGTACAGAATGTTTGAAAATTCAAAATTTATTTTCAATTCTTTCAAAATTCGTTAGCACAAAATATAATTTTCTTACAAAATTATAGGTTACCAACCGGAGGAGGATTATTTTACCCAGATTTTAAAGAGCTACTAATCATCATTTATTTTAAATAATTTGCTCTAATCTTTTCAACAGGAATGGGGATTTCTTATGAATAACCCATATTCTTACACTTTAAGTAAAAAAAAGTGTTAACAATGGTAGGTACTTTTTAGAGGTCATTTCGATGAATTTCAAAATTTGATATACTTATCGTTCTTCTTATCTTTTACCTTTAGATGTCGTCCTCGTTCAAAAACAGAAAAACTAAACGAGAGTCAGGTGCCTTCTATAGAAAAGAGAAGAATAGAAGAAATCTCAAAACAAGCGGGAGCATTGAAAAAGTATTTTGGAAAACCGGATAAAAGTGAGCACAAACAAAAAGGTTTGAATCAAATCGTGGAGTTTGATTATTCTCAACCATCAACATCCACCAGTACTAGTGAAACAAACAATAAATCAATAGATTTCACACCCGATGAAGGTGATAAAGCTGCAAGATCATCATCAAGCAGTCCCATTCCCAGTGAAGCTGAATGTGAAGATGAGAGCAAAGAGGAAGAGGGCTCTGCTCAAGTAGCACTAGATGATCCAGGTACTTGGCCTAACATTTTGACAAAAAAATATATTGATTTATTGGTAGAACACGGTCCCAAACAAGTTGCAGATTTCAAATTTCCGATTGATGAGAGTGGCAGAAAATTTAGCTGTTCATATTATAACAAAACTTTAGTGAACGGGGAGAAAATAAATCGCGCGTGGCTCTGCTATTCCATAAAACTAAATTGTATTTTTTGTTTTGCATGTAAATTGTTTAGTAGAGATAGTTCAACACAACTTGTAAGTACTGGCTTTTCTGATTGGCGTCATTGTTCGGATTACCTCAATAAGCATGAAAATACTCTAAAACACGTTAACTCTATAAGATCGTGGTGCGAAATAAAGACGAGGATGGAAAAAAAAATGTACTATTGACACGGAACAACAAAATGTTTACAATAGAGAGAAAAGCGATGGGCCTATCATTGAAAGAATGATTGCTGTAGTACAATTTTAGCCAGTCAAAATTTAGCATTCAGAGGAACTAGTAGGAGTTGTATCATAGAGATAATGGTAATTTTTTAAAGGCAGTAGAGATGTTGGCCAAATGTGATCCAGTTATTTCAGAACACCTTAATAATATCAGTAAAAACAAAGATAAAAAAACACGCATTCCAAACTACTTAGGGCAGCATTTTCAAAATGAAGTAATTCATATTTTAGCCGAATCTATTCGTAATGAGATAACACGCATTGTCAAAAAAGCCAAATATAATTCTCAACTCTACGCCCGATATTAGTCATACAGAACAAATAACGTTTGTAATTAGATGTGTGAACACTACTGATGGTAAAAGTAAAGTAGATATTTTAGAATTTTTTCTGGGATTTTTTTCGGTAACTAATACCACTGGAGAAGGTCTGTGCAATTTTCTATTAGAGAAGCTATTACCTAGTCTGCAGCTCGAAGTTAAAGATATACGTGGTCAGGGCTACGACAATGGATCGAACATGAAGGGGAAAAACGGATTCTCGATATCAATCCTAGAGCATTATACGTGCCGTGTGCGGCTCATACCTTAAACCTCGTCGTTAATGACGCTGCCAGCTCCAGTGGTGAAATTTCTGGATTTTTTGATATGGTACAAGAGGTATATAATTTTTTTTCTGCGTCCCCATATCGATGGGATTTACTAAAAAAATACGTTAAAAGTCTAACTTTGAAACCATTAAGTGAAACAAGGTGGGAAAGTCGCATCAATGCTATTAGACCTCTAAAGCAAGACCTCAAAAACATTATTACCGCATTAAATGCCTTAATTGAAGATTCCACCAGAGAGCGAAAACAAAAAATGGTGCAAAATCAATAATTAAAAATCTTGAATCATTCAAATTTTTGTGTTCAATTTTGATTTGGCATGATTTATTATCAAGAATTAATGTTCTGAGTAAAATGCGGAATGCATTGAAGGCTTAGATAATTTTAAAAAATATTTTGTTTCACAAAGATCAGACGATAATTTCAAAATATTTGCCGAATCAGCCACAACACTTGCTAGAGATTTAGGTATTGATCCCGAATTTCCAAGTTCGAGGCTCAGGAAAAAGGTCCGTTTATTTGATTACGAGGGCAGTGATGAACCCCTTTTGAATCCCTTCCAGCAATTCAAGACTTCTTTCTATTTTGCAATTCTTGATCACGCGATCTCTTCGGTAAATGAAAGATTTACATTATTATCTGAGTGCTTTTCAATATTCTGCTTTCTGTATGAGTTTCACAACATTTCTAGTGATGATCTCATGAAAGCCTGCATGGACTTAGATATTAAGTTACAGGTACAGGAGGAAGGAAGTATCGCGAAAGATATAGACGGTATACAACTGTTTAATGAAATAACTTCATTCAAAGATATTTTTCCAGGTAAGAAACAGCCAATTGAGGTATTAGAAATCATAGTCAAAAATGGTCTCATTTCCTGTTTTCCTAATTTTGCTCTAACAATAAGAATTTTTTTAACCTTACCTGTTTCTGTGGCTTCAGGAGAAAGAAGTTTCAGCAAATTAAAAATTATCAAAAATTACTTGAGAAATAATATGACACAAGAAAGGCTTTCAGATTTGGCCATCATCTCTATTGAATCCGAAATCTGTGAAAAAATAGATTTTATGGAAATTATTGATAAATTTGCCACTCAGAAAGCCAGAAAGGTTATTTTATAATTAGGTAATTATAATGATTAAGTACCTAGTCTGTAGACTGTAGAACAACTGATTTATATACTTTTCGTTGGTATACGCACTGAGTATGTCCAAAATCGTTGTGTGTGAAATAGACGTTATACAGGTGGATGAGTTTAAGAGTTTATAACGTCAACGTTAAATATTAGTCAAAATAAGAAAAAAATCTCTGGAGGGGCGGCACATCTGGTATTTGCACGCGGGCGGCCAATACCCTAGGATCGGCCCTGGCTGTCAGTTGGGTTGCAAGGCACTATTAGGGCCTCGCCACACTAACAGTCATGTAGGTTAGAAACTGGAAAGCCGCGCTAGGAAGTTGTAGTTAGCCGAGGGAGAAAAAGTTGTCAGTTGGGTTGCCAGGCACTATTAGGGCCTCGCCACACTAACAGTCGTGTAGGTTAGAAACCGGAAAGCCGCGATAGGAAGTTGTAGTTAGCCGAGGGAGGAAAAGCTGTCAGTTGGGTTGCAAGGCACTATTAGGGCCTCGGCACACTAACAGTCGTGTAGGTTAGAAACTGGAAAGCCGCGCTAGGAAGTTGTAGTTAGCCGAGGGAGAAAAAGTTGTCAGTTGGGTTGCCAGGCACTATTAGGGCCTCGTCACACTAACAGCCTCGTAGAATAGGCATCAGGGAGACCGTCGATAGGGAATTACCCGTATTCAGGGAATGCCAGGAAACACTAAAGGCCCTCACACACGCACGACGCCAAACTGCTTACTCCCCTCATTTGTATGGCCGTTCGTAAACTTACCAATATAGACTCGCTTTGCTTTAATGTTGATATGCCGTGTTTGCACCCCGTCCTTTTGAGCTTTTATATATATACTTTATTGTCAAAGAAAAAAATATATCTTATTGACAAAGCGTACTTAGAGCTAGTTCATGAATATGATATCTCAGCAACAGACAATACTAAATATTTATATATATTAAAAAAAAACAGATATAGAAGTAAAGATATACAGACGGGAACATACAATATATCACAATTTTATCACTAAGAGAATTGACCATCATCATAGAACTCCTGTAGGCCGTAGTATGCCTTGAGCAAAAGTATCTTTTTGACTTTTTTTCGGAACAGGTGGTGTACCGGAATTTCTTTCAATTTTGTGGGCAGTTTGTTGTACATTTTTTTCAATTTTGTGGGCAGTTTGTTATACTTTCGTACATTATAGAATTCTTTGTCTGCTCTGTTCGGGGAGTGGGTAAAGCTATATTTTTTCTTACCACTTGACGTGTATTATGTATTATTGCTGGATGTTCTGCAACATTTGCATTAGCTTTATGTTTGTGTACCAGACATGTGGTCTCCAATATAAAGATTGAGGTTAGAGTGAGAATCTTGTGCTTTATGAACAAGGGCTTGCAGTGAGCAGTGTACTCAGCTCCAGACATAAATCTTACCGCTCGTTTTTGAAGAACAAAAATGGAATCGAATAGGTTTTTTGTACAATAACCCCAAAAGGCTATCCCATATCTCAGGTGTGATTCAACCAAGGAAAATAAGTCACTCTACCCATCGATAGACCAAGTTCCTTGGATACTACTCTTATTGCATAGCTGCCTGATGCCACTTTCTTCCGCAAGGTGTGAATATGGGTGGAAAATTTCAGATTGTCATCTATTTCAATGCCAAGAAACTTGGTGGAAGTTCTATTCATAATTGGATTCAAGCCTAACATAAGTGAATCATAGGTGAATTTGAAGGTGAGGAGGCTTGTTTTTTTCGAATTGAAGCAGAGGTGGTTTGAGTCGCACCATTTTTTGACTTCGCTCAGGTCACACTCAATGATTTCTTTTAAGCAGTCAATATTAGATCCTTTCCACATCAATGTTGTGTCGTCCGCGAACATGGTGAACTTTCCTTGAATATTTATACTGGCCAAGTCATTGAGGTAAACTAGGAACAATATTGGACCGAGTACTGAACCTTGTGGCACACCACATTTGATAGTAGACGGGGCAGATTTGCCATCTTGCATCTTTACAATTTGTTTTCTATCAGATAAATACGACTCAAACCATTTGTAGCTCTTGTCTCTGAACCCATAGTGCCGAAGCTTCTGAAGCAGTATTCTGTGACATACACAGTCAAATGCCTTTGAAAAATCACAGAACACTGCTCTAATTGCTAAGCCCTCATTCATACCCACATAAACCCCTTCCAGAAAGTGAAATATGGCATCGTTAGTGCTCTTGTTATTTTGGAATCCGAACTGGGATGTATTCAATACATTATGTTCTTCCAGAAACTGCAATATTCTTTTCTTGACAAGTTTCTCTACGACCTTTGAAAGTATGGGTAGTAAAAGATGGGGCGAAATTTGATGGATCGTCAACGCTCCCACTCTTGTGGATTGGGATAATGGCTGCCGTTTTCAGGCATGATGGGAAAACACCAGTAGCAAAGGAGATGTTTATAGCTTCGGCTAGTACATGCACAGCTTCATCTGTAAGATTTTCTAAAATAGTTTGTGTAATATCATCAACACCGGCACTCCTCTTATTTTGATTTCAGTGAATATTTCCGTAACTCCAAGGTATTAGTAGGATACAGGTAGAAGGTCTCGTTTACCATTCTTTCCTGAACAAAACTCATTGGATCTATATCTCCAGCATTATTAGAGGCAA
>JAFIRS010005295.1:0-60778 GCA_018342105.1 Gonioctena quinquepunctata | reverse complement strand
CCCCGGCGGACTCATTCATGAAGTTAGCCAAACCCGTCACGTGATAATGCCGAACTTTACGAAGTAGGCCAATGAGCACGAAAATTCACGAACTTCTGATTTTCGGCTTGGCCGAAGCGTCGGCTGGTTTATGGCCGAAAACGAAAATATAGCCGAATTATGATTTTTTGCCCAAAACGAAAACAAAGCTTCGGTCGGTCACTAATTATTATTTTCCAAAATTGGACCATTCTTTGAATATTACTAGCAGACTTCCCGCCCGCTAGGCTGCTTGACTTTAATATTTTTAAGCTAATCTATATTTCAGAAAATATTTAAAGGAGACGGTTCTACGTGAGATCAGTTCCCCTTTTTTCGAATATTTTTTTTTTTTATTACGTTATCCCTATTTTTTAATTTTACGAACCACCAAATTTTTTTTATTTTAATTTTTTTTTCCTAATTTTCGTCCCGCTAGGCTGGTTAACTTTTCAGATTATCAAGTACGCACTTTTCCAACCTGGTACAGAGTGCGCCGAATTAAACACTTTAAAGGGGAAAGTTCTGTTTTCAAACTAGATACATGAAAACTGATGGTGTGTCTGAGGGTCAATTTTCATGTCAAATTCAAGGTGAAAACCGCATATCGATATCTATCATCGTTTCTGAGCAACTTCTCAAAAATGTGCATTTTCGAAAATTACTGAAACCCTTTTTTTCCTGTCAAAAATTATTCGTTTCTATGAAACATTTTCAGAGCATTTTTTACGTAGAATTCAAGTAATTTATTCTTTCAAATCATATATCAATAGTTATTAATTGGAAAAATCCTTTTTTAAATGAGACAACCTGTATATTCCTGCATATTTCGATAGGATTTTGGGAAATTCCCATCCCAAAAATGTAGATAATTGATGTTTTGCTCGAGTCACCTTTGAAATGCAGAGTTTTTTGGTTTTCATGTAGACTTTGAACTAGTAGGCTTTGGACGACGCGACGATAAAACAGAAAACACTAGGCGCTCTCTATTCGTGTTTTTTGTTCTTTTTGCATTTGCAAGAAGTATGAGAATTATGATTAATGGGATATGATCTGTACCCATACAAACCGGGAAAAATGCAGAGGCAGCAAGCAACTTACACCACGAGAAGTATCCAGAGAGAAGAGAACCTTTCAAGATTGGACACAACCTAATTGATGATGGTCAATTTAAAAAGAAAATTCCAAAATTTTATGCATCAAATAGGGATAGGGATTTGGGAAGAAATAGTCGTTTTGGGAGCTTTTGAAAATAATCCCAAAACGTCAACGCAAATTTAAACATATCAACAGGCCTACCAAGAACTAACGTTAGGCGGATTTTGAAAAGCCAAAATTCAAGCCATACTGGGCCAGAAGAATTAAAACTCAGACCAGGGATTTTTAACGCCGCTGGTTTTTTGTCAGTGGTTCCGAAAAATTGTAACCATGTGCTTGATTTTCCGTTAAATTGTATTTGGACAGAAGAAGCTCATGTAAGCAGTGCCGGCATTTTCAACCGCTACAATTTTATAATTTGGGCATTCTATTGTGGAGCAGAGAGTCAAGGAAGATTTGGATTTAGTGTATGGGCAGGTTTTTTTTGGGTAGAATTATCGGCCCGTTCATTTATAATGGCACTCTCACATCTCAGAGGTATGTAGAAATTTTAAGGCAACAAATTGACCCTTGTTGATGAATTGCCACCAATGGAGCTCAGAAAATATATTTTCAGCAAGACCGGGCTTCGCCTCACTACACTGCAATTGTCAACAATTTTTGGCTCCAAATTTTGGCAATAATTGATATAACCAAGGACCCAACCGTTGGCCGGAGGTCACCGGACCTAACACCGATGGACTTTTACCTCTGGGAAGGTTGGAAGATCTTATTTTGAATTGCAGACCAACTCTCGACTCGAATTGGAAGCGGCAGTGATACAAAGTTTTGCTTCTCTCCCCCATTGAACTAATTAATTCGGCAAGAAATGTTCAAAAGGTGCCGCCTGTGTGTAGGAGAAGCTGGTAGACATTTCGAACACCTCCTCTAGAGAAATATTTTTTCATTTATTAGTAGTAAATATGTATAAATTGTTATCAGGTTTATTGAAACTATGAGTTTTAATTACAGCATGAAAGCTTCAATATTTGATAGCTAGGAAACACTTGCTTTTGCTTTATCGCCGCGTCGTCCAAAGCCTACTTGTTCAAAGTGCGTTTCAGAGTCCTATGAAAAAACCTAAAAGCTCTGCATTTCAAGGTGACTCTGCAAAACATCAAATGTGCAACATTTTTGGAATGTAATTTCAAGATCTATTGAAATATGCAAGAATGATTTTTCCATTAATAACTATTGATATATGATTTGAAAATGATTACTTAACCATTGAATTCTACGTAAAATGTGCTTCAGAAATTTTTCATAGAAATAAAGAATTTTGACAGGAAAAAAGTAACAGCAACTTTTGAAAATGCACATTTTTCGAAAAACATGCTGTAACTCGAAACGATGATAGATA
Source organism: Gonioctena quinquepunctata (assembly GCA_018342105.1). NCBI lineage: Eukaryota > Metazoa > Arthropoda > Insecta > Coleoptera > Chrysomelidae > Gonioctena > Gonioctena quinquepunctata. Next base: position 58,263 of record JAFIRS010005295.1, on the reverse strand, counting down.
TCGATATGCGGTTTCCACCTTTACGTTTGTCATAAAATTGACCCTCAGACACAGCCCTCAGTGTTCATCTATCTAGTTTGGAAACTACTATGAACCCTTTAAAAGTCCCTATTTGGCCCACTCGGTACAAAGAACCTTCGTCCAAATCAATTTGAGGTAGATGTCTGTATTTACTGGCCGCATGTGAATGTTTCTTATAAGCACGTTTCTGGCGCTGAGAGACAATATCTGATGGATTCACCGAAATCAGAGAAAAGCATGTTTTTTGATAAACTATTACTCATGCATTCACTGCATGACGCAGCAGTGGGGGAAACCACGAAATCACTCGCATATCCCTCTTTGCGATAGATATGTGGGTGATAGAGGAAGTGCGCATATTGAATGTTTATATAAAAGAAGGCACGTGCGCGTTGTTTTGCAGATGAAGAGATGAACATCGTTCGTCTACTTCTCTTGAATGAGATACATGAACGTGACAAAACAAAGACAAATGAAACGGAAGCTCGCGTCACCCCCCGATCAACAACCACCCTTATAATATGACTATAAAGATTTTTTCCTGCTAAATTGCGACTTTACATTTCAAGAGCCGTTTCTGTTTCGATGGGTTATTCTGAACGGAATTTGTATACTAGTTATTTCCCGAAAACTGATGTCGATATAAGGGAAAAATATGATCAATTTTGGGGACTGGTCTTTACTAGATGGTTTATGTAACTGTTCCTCGATTAATTCTAGAAAACTCTCCAAATTACAATCTACTAATGAACTAACGAATGATCAACGTGCAAGTCCACGATGTTCTTCAGTTTGTTCTTGATGTATTAATGTTACGTGCATAAGAAAATCCGGTACGATGTTAGAACAAGCTTATGAATAATTTGATTTGCCGGTAGCTGAAAAGCATTTTCACAAAATTTTCCAATCCAATAAAAAAAAAATCTAAAAAGTTTTCACTACTACCTTATAACCAAGATGAACTATACAAGCTCTTACTGTCAAAACTAAAAAACACCTACTCATCTGGATTTGATGAAGTTCCAGGGTTTCTATTAAAAAATTTTTAGCCACTATAATCTCACCTTTAACATATCTGATAAATATTTCATTCTGTACAGGAATCTTCCCGAATTTCATTAAACTGGCAAAGTCATTCCCATACATAAAAAGGCGATCCGAATAACATGAAGAATTTCCGACCAATCACAGTGCCATCTGACTTCTCTAAGATCTTTGAATATTCATATTTTGAACAGACTGAACGTTTATTTGAATGAGAACATGATATCCAAAAACAATATGGTTTCCAGAATCCAAAGTCAACCGCCGATGCGATTCATTCTTTATATTCGAACTTTTTGAATTTAATTACCAGGTGTTATTGCCCTATTGGGGATTTTTGTGACCTTAGTAAGGCCTTCGACTGTGTTGATCACGAAAATCTTTATGAAAAACTCCATAATATTGGCATACAAGGAAATGCACTGAATTGGCTGCAAACATTTGTCTCAACGCGGAAGCAATATGTCAGTATCATCAATGTTAACAACAATGTGAAAAAGCTATATACATCCAATTATATAGAGATTAATGTTGGTGTCTCACAGGGCTCAGTATTGGGCCCAATACTTCTTTTATTATATGTGAATATTATCGAATCCATTTCTACAGATGCTCATTTCACACTATATGCTGATGATACATCACTGGTTATATCAAATAAAATGGATCATAATCTACAAATCAAAAGTAACTTAATCCTGCAAAATCTGAACACCTGGTTTAAGGAAAATTCCCTATATTCAAATAATCAAAAAACACACCTAATAAGATTTCATGCTAGACAAAAAGAAGTTGCTAGTTTCAACTTGAAAATTGGAGATGATGAAATTTCTCCGTGTTCTACGGTGAAGTTTTTGGGTGTTCACTTGGATGAATTTCTCAGCTGGAAAACTCATTGTGGAAGAATTATATCAAAACTGAACTCTATGAATTATCTTCTCAGAAACCTTCGCCACATTCTAGACCCAGAAACAGCTAATTATGCTGTATCATGCCGTCGAATCCCGTCTTCGGTATGGTATTACTTTCTGGGGAGCATCCTCCTCATGCAAAGATGTTTTTGTCGCCCAGAAAAAGATTATAAGATGTATAGCAGGGATCTCAAGAAGTACAAGATGTAAAAGTCTTTTTAAAAATTTTAAAATACTAACATTACCGTGCCTGTATATATTTGAATTATGTGTTTTTATATATGACAACCGAAACTGTTTCATTAGAAATGAAAATGTGCATTCTATTAATACTAGGTGTAAGACAGACTTTCATGTGCCATTATATAAAAATGCACTGACTTATAATTCCCCAAATGTAATAGGGCTCAGATTATTCAATTTGTTCCCACTTGAAGTGAAAAACTCTAGTACTATCCATAGCTTCAAAATTACACTCAAGTCCTTCCTTCTGGAAAATAATTATTACTCCCGTCAGGAAATGATAGTATAATAAAATAATGAATGTGTTACTCTTAGTAAACTGTATTTTTATTTTAAGTTCTATTTTTAAGCCTTTTTATGACTAGTCCTACACAATGTACCTTTCGATTGTCTTACAGGATAATGAAATATTTATTTATTTATTTATTTATTATAGCAGTTCGTACTTATACCTACCTGGATTTAATACGATAAGCGGTTTATTACTCCATGCCTTTATTTCACGGACCATAGTAATTAGTAGATTCTGAGTGTTAATAACTCCTAAACTAAAGTGAGAAACTGATTTTGAGTCGGCGCAAACAAATAATGAACGAAACTCATTGAATTACTTTAAAGAAATATGCAACGGGAAATCTCCAGCGATAAAATATAACAATAAAAAAATGTGCTCTCCGCCCAACCACTCACAACGACATGTGCCTCACTTGTCTGCCCGTTCGGGTATCTGTCTCGCTGATATAAACTTCGGGAGCGCTCGGCAATTTCCGGCAAAAGGACGCGCTGCGCGCTGCTGTCATCATTTTACGCTTTACGTGATTAATTTCTCGATAAAAAGTTTCAAGGTGACCCATTATTGAACGCGGTTATTCATGAGACGAAATTTAGTAACATTTTTTTCTTCATTGTATGGTGTTTTTCTTTGGCAATTTTTCAAATGTTTTTATTATTAATTTCACCGTCGACGTTGTCCACGTAGTATTCGTAATTTTTCCTAGGTCCCCATTTCACCCCTTTGGGGGTTGAATTTCTAAGAACACTGAAATACGCATTTCTTTATTTTTAAGGGGGTTGAATTTCTAAGAACACTGAAATACGCATTTCTTTATTTTTAAGAAAGACCTCAATTACCAATTCAAGTGACCACAACTTAAAAACTAACGAAACCCCTATACAAATTTCCAATCCCGATTTATCACCCATCAGGAGTTTAATTTACAAAAACCATCAATTTGTAACAAAGACCTCAAATACCAAGTTGTATGACCCAACTCAAATACTGACGGTACTCCTAAACGAAGTTTGAACCCCCATTCAACCCCTTTAGGGTTGAATTTTCGAAAACCCTGAAATACGTGTTCCTCTAATTGAGAAGGAGAGCCCTAATAACAATGTTCGTCAGTAACTTAAAAACTAGCTGTACTATCACTATCACCCCCCTTCTGATCCCCTTTTCACCCCTTTAGGCATGGTCATCATAGGAATACGCTGTCAAAATTTGAGCAGTTTGGTCTGGGCGTTATTCGTGTGTCTGTCAGGACATGTATATTTGCACTGATTTGATACTGATAGTAAGTCCACTACGAGTTCAAATGTAATAATCCTTATTTGAAAGGCATAACAGGGTTCAACCACTGCCTTCACTGTGGATTTCCTTTAAGCCCACTTTGAACGGGATCTCTCGTTTCGGTAAAATGCCAAATCCTCTCCTTATGTCGTACCACACAAGATTGTCCCTTATTAGTGTGTCCCGTTTTACCACCGAGGAGTACGAATCAACAATAACGTATAATAACGAAACATATGCTTGTTTAGACAAGAACAATCTGACCACCTTTAACGAGACTCAGCATTTGGGTAAACATTCTAAACGATTGAATATTCCAAAAATAATCTACTTATTGAACTTGAAAGGTACCGCTTCTGTGGTAATAATACTATTAGTTTGAGCAGGCTTTGAAATGTAGAATTCGGTATCCCTGGACCGGAAGAAGTTGTTTATCCTCTCGGAAAATCTCTTCCTTGGCGGTCCGTTTATCAAAATATTATTATGAATTACGGACAATGAACGAGTTTTTATTTACGTACATTCAGAATGGGGCTCAGCGCTCTTCAAAGAATTCATCCCAGTCTATTTACAAAATATTTCCGGATGCTCAGTTGTTGGAAGTATTGAAATGTTCGTGTGGTAGTGATGAACATTGATATGGCTTGAATACATCAGCATAAAGAATCCACTCTCGAATGATAATTCTATGGAAAATAACTTGAGGTGAGAAATACCTTGGACAGATGTAATTTTGACGAAAATGAGAAACAACCACAAGACTCCATTGAAGTTTTATTTCAGTAGAAAATAATGTATTTTCAGGAAAATTCATTTAATAAATTGCTTTTATTGAGCTAAAGATACAAAATCCATATTTCATTTAATGTTTTTCAGTTGAAGTATCTCCAACAGAATTCATTCAGAAGAAATATTAAAAAAATAAAAACCTTCCTTTTTTAATGTATTTATTATTATTATATTACATTATTGTGCCGAAAGGAAAAAAAATAAATGTAGCAGTTCATCATGTTATCTTTGTATTTTGTGATTGTTCTATTAACAATTGAATGATTGAAAAAAAGATAATAAAAGTCATAATTTTGAATACATATGTGAAGAAAAGGGAAACATTCTCAATTACATATTGAATAGAAATGGTTTTCTGTGAATTGCAAAATGCATGACAAACATTAAGTTAGTTTTTGTGAATATCTAACAGAAAACAGTTACTTCCCCGGCTAAATCCAAGCTGGACATTGAACTACATCTGATAGATATTTTGAAAGGACACCATCTCAAAAAAATATCTGAAAGTAGAAATTTGATTTTCTATTCCAATCATAATTAAGAAGTCATATAGATGAATGAGATAAAGAAAAATGTTTTCCAAGAAGGTCACTCGCCAGAAACCATTTGTAACATTGATGCTAGACCAGGTCTTCAATAAATTTGTGTGGTCTATCATACGTTTCCATGATAAAATCCCCATTATTGTTCTTATTCGATACTAAATAGTCACTGGTTAGGTGCTGTTCTTACGGTGGTTTCGGGTGAAATCCGAGGATTATAGAAAAATAATTGAAAGAAAAAATATAAAAAAGGAAACAAATGAGTTTCAGAGATATATCTCATCACAGAACCACTGGATGATTGAGAAAATGTGCCTGCATCGGATGATTGCGAATTAGGCGCGGTAAAAACACTGTGGTCTGGCAGTTGTCCGTAATTTTTCTTTCTTCAGTTTGAGGAAGTATTAATAGCGGACAGGTGTGTCATATACATAGTGAGAGTATTGTGGAGAAAGCGATAGGTTACGATATTATCACCTCTTTCAGATCTCTTCTTCAGGAACGGCAGAAGTAATTCGATCAGGCGTTCTTCTTACGTGGGTGTTGAGTCCAAAAACCATACGGGTAGTTGTCCGTTGGTTTCTATCAACTACCTGAATATCCTTGACCATACCTAGATGGATATATAATTTCTAGAGTATGTTGAACAGCTTCGGATCAGAATTAGTGAAGCATTTTCTCAATAAATATGTGTTGGTGTTGGCTTCTTTTACGACAGCGGCTACCTGATCAGACCAGGACAAATTTTTATTCAAAATAACTCCAAGGTCACGATATTGCTCATGGTGAAGTTTGATAAGGTGTAGCGCAGAAGCGGATTGTTATTGCCAATGTGGAGAACACTTCATTTGATGGTGCAAAGCATAATTCGCACCAACTTTCAAAGGCGTTTAGAGCCAACTGCAGGTGACTGCCATGAGTAAGAGTATTGATTCCCAAATAATTTAATGTCATCCGCAAAAAAATTTATGATTTCAATCAATACAAAAGTAAACGCGTGTGGCCATCCTAATTGTCCGAGAGAGATGGCCAAAAAGAAGTAAATAAATAAATACGGTACGTTTGAAAGTTTGGGTTATAACAAAGCCGAGCACGTGAACTGTTGAAAAAATGAAATAACTATTGTTTCTTCAGTGCAAAATATGAATCTTTCATGAAATTTCAGTTTCATTGAAAAAATTAAGTAAGATTTCAGCCATGTTTTATTTTTTTGCCAGAATTCTTGTCTTGTTTATGTGATATTTCATATATTTCTACTCTTTCACACGCATAAACTTCATTTTGTGTCTTATGAAGCAGAAGTGGATATCGATTTTGTTGTGTTTTTCGAAAATTCGTTCCATCATGGATATTATATCTTGCATGCACTTCCCACTACTGAATTAAACCAATCAAAATAGCAGAATGGCTGATTCTGTGACAAAAATAGTACCAGGAAACGACTACCATCATACGAAAGACGATCCGTCCGCTTCTAACATAAAAACTAATGAAGTAATCTCGATGCTTTCGATGGACGAATTGTAGAAAATCACAATGCGAAAAAAATTTGCTTTTGTATGACTCGAGCGGATTATTAGTAACAGAGAAAAACCGGAAAAATCAACGTTTTTTCAAAAACTCATTACATTGTCATTTTCAAAGTTGTAGTGATTGAGATGTTCTTCGGGTGTAGAAAACTCAGTCACTGTCGGAAGTTTTGGCATAATTGCAATTTGAATTTTTTAAAGCACTTTATTGGGCAAGCCTGGATGCGTCATGGTTGGTCCGATTTAAATTTTTCAAGAATATTTTGCAAGTCGAAGTATAGTACTACAAAATGTCTATTCCCATTTTGGTTCAAAATGTTGCGAAATAGAAAGTAAATACTTGCAAACATTACCGAAAACGGGCCAGAGCGAGGGAGCGGCTGAGTAATGGGGTAGGGCAGCAGAAGCGGGAAAGCGTATATACAGGGTGTTTCCTAACTACGGTACGAAACTCCAGGGGGTGATTCGTTAGGTCATTTGACAAAAACAAGTTCCTATGAACATATGTCCGGAGTTGCTTCGTTTCTGAGATACAGGGCGTTGAAGTATTAAAAAAAAAGGTATTTATAAAATATCCTGAATATCCTGAAACCGATGTGGTTGAAATGTGGTACAGCTATTTGAAGTAATAAGGCAATTATTTGGCCCCAAGTAGGTCTAGGGGCGTCTCAGTGGGCACCACAGCCAACAATACTGAGAAAAAAAAGTACTTTTTTTGTAGTATTTATTTTTTCAGATTAAACAACTGAAAATACAACCCTTTGGTCCTCTGTGTTTTATTCATATCAAGCTTCGTTTTCGAGAAAAAAATACTTTAACTTATTCTACAAATTATCCATGGACAACATAAAATACAAACCTAAAGTAAAAAATAAACAATTTCGACCTCAAAGTAAATGAGCAAAATGTCCACAGTCTGATAAAATACACGACTGCAATCGATGTGTCATTGATTGTCTGACACGTTCAAAAATACCTGGAGTATTCCTTATGACATTGTAATTGTCACTTATTCGATTCCTCAAGTCATTCACATCTAGTATAGGGGTTTTATAAACGAGAGCCTTCAGATGACCCCATAAATAGAAATCTAGAGGATTCATATCAGGACTGCGAGCGGGCCAATGTTGAGGTCCTGCACGTCCAATCCAGCGATTAGGGTAGGTGATGTCGAGCAAGAATACTAAAATGAGCTGGAGCTCCTCGTGCATAAACCACATGTTGCCTCTCACAAGTACGGGTACTTCTTCCAACAAAATGGGTAAATGATTTCGCAAAAAAGCCGTGTAGGATGGACCTGATAATCTTGATGCAAAAAAAAGGGTCCAATTAGGTAGTCACCAATAATTCCTACCCAAAAGTTCAGCGAAAATCGTTGCTGAAAATGACTTTCTCTAATAATGTGGGGATTTTCGTCGGCCCAGAAATGGTTATTGTGAAAGTTCATAATAGAATCTCGTTAAAAATTTGCCTCGTCCGTAAATAGAATATTTGGTAAAAAATTATCATTGTGTGCCATCGTATGAATCAACCACCTGCAAAACATTAATCTTGGGTGAAAATCCCTAGGCAGTAGAGCTTGGACCCGCTGTATGTGATCTGGGTATAGGTTTCTTTTTAGTTAGAACTTTCCAAACGGTTTTTGGGCTGCAGTGCAATCTTCCTGATACTATTTGGAGGATCTTCTTCTATCGCATCAAATATAGCTTCTTCTAGTTCAGGCGTTGTTACAGTTTCTGGTCTTCCACCACTTACATTTTTATTGAAACTTCCAGTTTCACATAATCTTGCATGTAGAGTTCTAAATGTTTTATCACATGGAATTACTCTGTTCAGATATCTATCCTGGTAGATTCTCCGTGCTTCTTCCGCATTTCCATTTGCTAATCCATAAATGAAGTGCATGTCAGCCATTTCAGCGTTAGTAAAAGTATTCATGATGGAATCACTGCTAATTGACAACTATGACTTTTACTGATATGACAATACTGTCAGCTGGTGTCCATAGCAGGTAATCACGATTGTAGAATGCCTTCATTTTTTTTTGTTCTCGAAAACTAAGCTGATTATAAAAAAAAGCACAGTAGGCCAAAAAGTTGTATTTTTACCACGCTTATAAAAAACTTTTTAGAACCCACGCTTATATTCAAATGCACTGAAAAGGAGAAAATTATTTTTTTCTCAGTATTGTTGGCTGTGGTGCCCACTGAGACGCCACTGGACCTACTTAAGGCCAAATGATTGCCTCATTACTTCAAATAGCTGTACCACATTTCAACCTCATCGGTTTCAGGATATTCAGGATATTTGATAAAAACTTTTTTTTTATACTTCAACGCCCTGTATCTCAGAAACGAAGCAACTCCGGACATATGTTCATAGGAACTTTTTTTTGTCAAATGACCTAACGAAACACCCCCCGGAGTTTCGTACCGTAGTTAGGAAACACCCTGTATAGTAATACAAGCGCTTTGCGCAAGTTATCGATCTGCTGCTCTCCCCCCACTACTCAGCCACGTTTACGCGCTTTTTTTTTAATTTAAATCGGACCACCAATGACCCATCCAGATTTGCTCCAATAATGTGCATTCAAAAATTCAAATTGCAATTATGCAAAAACTAATGATCCGACAGCGCCTCAATTTTCCACACGTGAAGTACATATCAATCACTACTATGTTTCGAAGAGCCTGTGTTACAACTTAGAAAATGGTTGTGTTTGAATTTTTCTGTGTTACTAATAATCCGATCGAGTTGTTCTAGAGCTCATTTCTTTTGGATTTTGATTCTCTACAAATGGTCTCCCGAAAGCATCGGGATTGCTTCATAAGTTTTCATGTTACAAGCGAAAAACGAAAAAAAACTCGATTTTTTGCTCTTAATGTTTTCTAACGAATTAAGCAATGATAGTTGCCAGAACGAAACATAACAGGATATAACTACAGATTGTCTTTCGAATGATGGCACAGTCGGTTTCCTGGTACTATTTTTGTCACCAAAAAATCTCTAACGATGCGCCTAAATCCACATTGAGTGTTGAAGTTTTGTTCATATTTTCTTTAACTGCCACATCTCGGTCATAGTATTTACCGGAATGACCATTTGTTATAATTATTCCATAATAATCTCTTTCTTCTTGTGCTCTCCTTATATTAATGAAGTTGAGCGATTAGGCTAGCGAACCCTTATAATTCATCATTTCTACACATTCAAAACTTCCATAAGTTCAGATCTAATTATATTTCAACATGTCGAAGTATATATTTTCTCTTACTTTCCTCTTTCGGCTTTTTCATGGCTTCTACTACTTCTTTTTCTACCCACTTTCTTTATGTATTTAATTTTTTCCACTATATCTTTTTTTATGGCTTTTATTTAACGTCGGCCTATTTCTACGACGGTGATCACACTCTGTAGGAATCCCGTTCCCTCCGGAGGACGGCAAATCTATCGCCATATCTCGTGCTCATTGATATAACGCCTGAAGCAGTGAATATGCTATGTTGCCTTTATTCGGGGTTTTTGAACGTGAGTCTTCCGTGACAGTTGGTCACCCCCCAACTAACAATTTGGTGCTTTATAAAAACTGAATGAACGTTTACATATAATTTTTTATAAAGCTTTATTCGTCTCAAAAACATTTTTACGGCGTTTTTACAGCAACTATAAACGCTAAATGGGCACAGCCTTATAAAACGAAACATTTGTTTAAGAAGTTTTATCAGGCCTGTGACAGCTATTACAGAATTATTGTATAAACATTTATATATAATTTATAGGAACAGTATAGAATCACCACCGAATAGTTTTATAAGATTTTTGTAATAAATAATCATTCACAACTTCTATTCAGTTCATTATTTATCACTTAAGGAACTATTATATAAATCTCTAAAAAATTTTTTTATGGAAACTGCTTTCTCATTCGTAATAAAACTTTTTTATCGCGCACAGGAACAATAATAAAATTCTGCAGTTTCTTAATATATTCCACGGAAAATAAATAATCTTACCCATTTCACAAAAGAGATTTCTTTGTTGTTCTCGTGACAATTAAACATGTCAGGATTGATAATGTCTATACTTCGTATTGCGGTGGATCGTTTCTGCGTATTTATATCAATTAACACATCGTAAATCTAACCATGAAGTTGATTTCGACTACGGAGTGAATTTTACTGTGGATTATATGGTACATACAATATAAAATTTTCAAGCGCTGTGAAATTTTTGAAGATTTCTTGAATTTACCAAAAATAATTTAAATTTTTTTCTTAGAACTTTGCTACCAATTTGATCAATTATTGTTGATTTCGCGACAGTAAACTTTTCTGGGCATTAGTTTTTCTTTTTATAGCTGAGGAATAGAGATTTTGTATGTTTTAGTTTTTGCCTTCAGAATGGTCATCACTAATATGCGATTCAATATGGCTTCATGTTATACAACACTTTCATCACAAGAACAGTGTCTATATGGCTATTCAACTTCGTTGGTGATTTCTATAACATAGTCACAATATATATTGTCTTTCAACTTCACAGAGACGTATTACAAAAAATTTAATTAGTTCTTCCGATTATTACTCTGAATTCTTTTGAAGAATATGCAAAGGTACAAATGATTTTTAATAGGTAGTGTTAAAAAAGAACCGGCGTTTGTCCTCATTTCCCTTTGAAGTTTTTGTTGAGTATCATAATTTTTTTATTTTCTAAATCGAACTGGATCCTGTCCTGTTCTGCCTGTCGTCCAAGAAAACACTTTCATCAACGCCCGCGTCAACGTGTTGTAACGCTGCCACAACAGCTCCAAAGCAACTTTTACGGAATAAATGTATCTTTTAGCAGCAGTTTGCTTGTGTGTTGAAAAACGGAGAATTCTGCTTTTGTATAATAGCAGGTCGTGTAGCACTTATACAGCTAACTTTACTTTGTGCCTTAGTTGTAGCACTTATAGAGCTTCACTGTTTTATTGTGATGTATTTACATCACATTAGAGCAGCTGAAAACGTATATGCATTATTAATAAAACTAGATTGACCTATCTATTTGGCTTTTCAGGGGAACAGTATATTCCAATAACCATAGGTTTTATTTCAGGCAACTCGAATATGTTGAAAATTATTAGTCAAAACTCATATTTACTACTTCTGTATATTGGTAAACCATCCATGTTCACATTGACAGATACTATTTTAGGTAAATCACTGATTTAACCCAAAGCCTATCTCAAACTAACTTCGAAACCATGATGCCAATAGTTGCCACTGCCAACTTTTGTAATTGTAACTGTTTGATACGTTTTCAAAAGCGTTCTAGGATCTCCGAGAAGGATGCTTGCGAAGCGTTTATTGATATTTTTCAATAAATCTTTCAGAACCAAATGGGATATGTTGAAGGAGACCGCCCATGATCTCAGATGATTTCTGAATCTCACATCTTTTTCCATCTCAGAAATAACATTATCTTTCTCCACGTTAGAATAATCCAACTCTGAAACCCAGTTACTTTCGGTCACTTCGGTCACAGTTTATAGCTAAAGAAGCAGTCAGCTCACTTGGCCCAAATGCATGTTCCAAGGTAAAATCCACTCCAGGGAAAGAATTCAGGATGCGCAGAAGACTGTACGCGATTATCGCTCTTCGAAGTATCCGGAAAATGTCAGTATTAATAACACAGTAACACGCGGTATGCGCGAGGGATAAAAATCAGAGTTGCGCAGTGTACAAACGGGAACATAAAGATCAGAGTGCCGACGCCAAGTGAGCTAACTGCTTCTTTAGCTATAAACTGTGCTTCGGTATCATTTGGCACGTGCTGCTTGCGTACCACATATGGAAGGACTTTCATCATGCCCAGAGCTGGTTGAGTATTGATGAGTTATTAGATCAAAATTCAGTAGGAGATTTAAGCCGGTTCTGGGTCTCCCCCCACCACTATGACGTCACGTGTGACCTTGAATAGTTGCAGGTGTGCAGTGTGTGTGTGTTTGACCTTGAGATTTGACTTTGAGATTTGTCATTGAGTTTTGATATTGGGTTTGGTCGACTTTGAGATTCGACTTCAGTTTTGACCTTGAATATGACCTTGAGATTCATAACATTAAGTTTTGAGTTTGAGATTTGACCTTGAGTTTTGATGTTGGATTTGTTTCGGCAACCAAAAGATTTGATCTCGATGTTTGTTTGACCTTGACTAATGTTGTGGTGTAGGCATACATATTCTGTGTAGTCATGACCTCCATGAATCCTTGCTTCCTCCAAGCGAGGAGGGCGTTCGTCCTGTGAGAGAGCTAAGAGTGAACTAAGAGTATTGATGAGTGTGTTGATGTTCAAGCGCGCACTGACCTTCGCGCTCCCATCTACTGGAAATGGGGTGGGGATGTCTCTTATAAAATGTGTGGAGTCGTTGATGAGAAATCAGATGTTAGATAATATCATCAGAGTGAATACAGAGTACGAGAAGTTTCTCAATTGAGTGAGTGTATTTTTTATAAGGTGAAATAATCTTATTTTTTCATACAGTCTTACTATGTCTTTTCTTCCAAAAGTTGTGGATTTGAAGAGAATAATGCTTCAATAATTAAAAGGGGGGACTTTGAACAAACCAATATCACATTACCCATGGTAAATAATCTATATTTTTTCATACAGTCTTACTATGTCTTTTCTTCCAAAAGTTGTGGATTTGAAGAGAATCAATGCTTCATATTTTCAAATCATGGTTGTCAAAAAGTATTTCAGATGAATTCGATGCGGACAGTGTCAGATGCATAAATGCTTCAGATTTCAAATATACAATAACATATTTGGGTCAGAGTCCACAAGTAGCAGGGAGTTTAAGAACTCGACCTCTAGTAGAATTCAACTTCATTGAATGATAATATTGTTTGAATGTTAATAGTTAGGATATAGTGATTTTATGTTGAATATAGATATTTCTCCATTAAAAAAATAACATTCAGTGAAGAAGTAATATATTTGGAGCATCACATTTTTCTCATGTAAGTAAAATTATTTGAATATCAATGGAATATATTAACAAATCGTTTTTTTCGTTTCAGTTTTCAATATGTGGATGCATTACTCGAGTCAATGTTGGACGGAAGCCGTGGACATCAATACAGCCATCGAGAGATTGAACTCCTACTTGAATGCTTTGAGTCAAGATGTCCTCCATGCTACAGTCTATGATTTGAATGTTTGCTTCGATGAAGATGAAATCCAAAGATGTGCACATTTATCCGAGAAGTACGTCAAGGGTACAATACTTTGTGAGGAATTCAGCCAAGGAGCCTTAAACTTGCAACAATTCTGTAAAGAAATGATCAAATTGATCGTGGAAGGATTTCTCCACACCCTTTTACCATTCCTACCTGATGACATCATCGAGAAATATCAACTATATGATGAATATGATGATGAATATGATCATGTAGATATTTGATATGAAATAAAACATATATTTACAAAATCTTGTTTATTTATTTTTCCATTACACATAAACATTATTGATATACTTAAAAATATTCAGATATAGTACAAAAATAAAATATTGAACATTTCAAAGTGAATTACGAACAGAGCCATCCAATGCATTGTAAGTCAAGAAGGTGTCGTGTATAATGAGTGCATAGACTTTGGTGTTGGCTGAAATTTAGTTTTTCTTGTTTCGAACTCCAGCTTGATATCCACTGTGGATGATTTTGTAGCATTCGGTTGATGTAAACAATCAATGATGAACAGGGGATTCTGTTGAAATGCTTCAAGGTCCATAAGAGGTTCACTCATATCTTTGTCATAATAACTACGTTGAAAGTCCTCATATGCATAGTAAGCTGAAGAGAATAGTTTTTTATCAAAGTCCAGGTTCCAACGCTCATATGGGTAGACTTCAGAGTTCAAATACACTCGGATGTTATTAATGTCTGCATTTATGAATTTTGTCATATCCAGTGTTCTGTTTTCGGATGCAGTGGTACTTTGAAAACCAATAATTATGAAGCGAGGTGTTTCCAAAGTGTTGGTCGTTTTTATTGCCCATATGTCTGAAGATGTGCTACGCAATGAGAGTAATTCATAAAGATCCCACATACGATAAGCCAACTTGATTTTTGAATTCAGACCACTCTTATTTATTCTACTGAATAATTTGAGCTTCTGCTTGTCATCGGGTACAACATGTTTTATTTTCCATTCAATCTTTGTAATTTCCAAAGAGGCATCAACGTCTCCAATATATGAATTCTTGAATGAACGAGCTATAATCAAAATCAGTTCTTGTTTTGCATTCAGAATGCTCTTCTTATAATCCTCGGCAAAACCCATCAAATATTTGAGAGGAAGTTTTCCACTGAATAAATGACTGGGTGCATCAATGATGTGTTGTTTTGTGTCGGAAAGTCCCCATCCAGTTGTCAAAAGCATGTGAGAGTGTGATTGACCAAATGAAACCATATTCTTCATTGTGGATGTTATACCTGGTTTCGAACAACGGCAACTTGTTCACCACCATTTCATAGCGGATCTCATCGAAGAGGAATGCCAAAGCATTGTTGGAAAGATAGCATACTTTGTTCACTTCTTTGGAATGAATTTTCCTCAATGTAAATGAAACTGTCGGCAATGTCCAGTATTACATCTTGTATTGTTGATTGCAATTCGGATTTCATCTGAATTCTTGAACAATGGTGATCCGTACGGCTTATAGGTATGCTCGTGCAGACTTATGAGTGAATGATGGACCACTGGTTCATTGAAAATATTCAACTTGTCACTGTTTGCTTCGAGTACCATTTTATTGTCGAATTCGCAGTCCAATTGAGTTTAGAAAATTAAGATCTCTCGCTGACAATGTATGTCTTTGTCGTTCAGCAAACACTTGTGGAATGACCTTCTTCCTGGCAAAGCTTTTCTTTTTGACGATATTTGATGAATGACGATCTTTGTTTGGTGAAAATATTTCGTATTCACTGTTTTGTCGTTTGTTGTAGCAAAAACCCATTACATTCGTTATTGTAATTTCTTCAATTCCAATATGACAACTATTTCTTCCACACTACCGAAATCAATGAGATTATTTCGATGATCCAATATGCGCAGAGTAATGTTGTCGATGAACTGACGTCCTTCCGGGCTGATGGGCATATAAATAATGTTGTTTGGCTCTTTTGTTATATTATAACCCGGCTCAACATCAACATCAAATGAAAAAAGAATATGATTCTCTTCTTCATTTATGTATGATCCTGAAATGATATTGCAATCCAATCGAATGAGTCTCACGGGTACAATATTCACAGGTTTTTTTATTTCTGGCTGCCAATTTCCAATGTGGTGTCATCATGTTTCGCGCTATGAAATACGTGGAATTCAAGTTCTCGTTGGATAACAGCATTTATTTCTTCTATCTCATATGCGCCACTTGGTATTTTTATAACACGTTTAGAACTGACTGTGGAGGCTTTATTTGCGGGAATGAAGAAAGTGATGAAGTTGTTTGTTTCCGTGACATTGTGGATTGTGTTGCATCCATAGAATCCCAAAAGCCCCAATCCGTAACGGCTATTCTTATCCAGCTCAATGGGTGGGTAGAAGTCTGCACTCAAGACACTGGTTCCAACAGCTTGTAGCTCGAACTTTCGTGACATGACTGATTGCATTCATATGATAACAAATCATTTTATTGTTGTTCACAACACATGTGATATAATTTTCTTCTTTCCTCGGCGACATTGTGCGTCCCAATTCAACTTGATTGTTATTGGCGCCAATATTACAATCATCGATGGTGCAATAACAACAAAATAGTTTCCGAGGTATGGGTCCGTCATTCACATCACTGGAATTTGATGTTCCAACACTTGCATTGTCCATATGATGTTCATAGCAATATTTATATTTTAAAATATCAATATCCTCCTGAAGGTGTTTGGGAAGTATTTCCCAAACCGATGCAATTTCATTAGCTGCACAAGTAATCATGACATCTTTGGGCATATCCGCAAGTTGACCTTTACTCATTTTTTTCAAGCTGCGTAATCTTGGATATGCGATGAGGGAATGCCCCATTCTCTTTATATTTTAAAATATCAATATCCTCCTGAAGGTGTTTGGGAAGTATCCATTTCTGGCGTGAAATCCATTTTAGCTTTTTCGGGTGATTGAGAGAGAGAAACTTCAAGCATAAGTGTCCACACACAACTGTATTGTATTTCTGCTCACGTTCATAATTATACATAATTTTTCGACTGCATGTGTACCTTTGCGGAAGTAATGGACCAACTCCACTGGTGGGGTAGATCTCCAAAACTGTCGAAATATGTTGCAACTCTTCCAATTTTCCTGTATGCCACCCAATGTGTTCCTCGACCGCTGAATCCATCCAAATTGATGATGGCCGTTTCATGATTACGTGGTCCTGAGGTTGGCAAATTGTCACGCATGAACACAGCACGAAAGTGTGGAATTTTCAATTGTTTGGCATAATATGTAAGATCTATACCTGTGAGAGGTTTAAGAGGTAGGGCATCAATTAGTTTTTTGATGTATATGGTTTGAGATAGATACCGAGGCCTTTGCGATATGGTTTCAAGAAAATACCGCTACCCTTTTTTCCTAAAGCTATCGCCTCCATCTTTCTGTTATGATGTTTTACCTCTTTCAGATCATTCCTGCTCGCACTTGCTGAATTTATAGCTCTGCTTATACCTGCAGCAGCACTCAGCCAAACTACCCAATGCAGATAATCCAGCAAAATTGGTATCAATGGTAAAATTCCGCCAACTTTCGGGATAGGTATTATGCGAGGTGTGCGAATTTTTTTCTTTCCGCCTACTGCTTTCAAATATTTACGTGCTGCTTTCAATGCCATTGTTGTGGCCATCTTTCTATTGTTTGTCACGAATTGATTACCTCCAGCTTTATGTAATTCATCCCGAACTTTTCGTACAATTCCTGCTCCGAATGCTACTTTTCTGATTTTATTTCGTCCATTTTTCTTCGATTAATTTTTTCTCCTTCGTTTGACATTGTCTACATTACAACCCATACCGAAACGCCTTTTTGTCTTCATTATGTTGGTGACGAGTAGAGCGGCTGCTCTCTCACGAATACTTGCGTCCTTCGATTTGACCCTATCCCAAGCACTGTATTCAAGTTGTTTATCTGCTTTATGTCTGCTTCAATATCGTCGGATTCTCCGAGTATGAATGTCGTGTTTTCAGGCCCTATCAATTTATTGAGCCTGGATCGTTGCGGCCAATCGTTTTTGTAATTTAGTTCCAGGTCCACAATATTGATATCCTCCAGGTAAATGCAATTCAAACGGCAATTTATTTATTAAAGAATTTACAAATCCTCGACCTTTTTTTTTATTATTCGATCTGTTGCTTTTACGTCTGCTCCGTGTGGTGGTAGACATTTAAATGAAACATATCTCACACATCTTGCATTAATAAGTGCCGAACCGTCAAACAATGCGCATTGTCAAGCAAAAAGAAGAGTTTGCAGTAGATAATTTGGATGAGAAAATCGGACTGGATTAAATGGGGCGAACTCATTAAGACATGGTCCACTACTTCCATCATCTGTTCGCTCGCTAATCATCGGTCCGTCAAATTGCGGAAAGACAAATGCCATGATATCTCTACTGACACATCCACAAGGATTGCGATTTGCAAACGTTTATCTCTATTCAAAGTCGTTGAATCAGCCGAAATATGAATACTTGCGCAATGTGTTAGCGCCAATAAAAGGATTGGGTTTCTTCACATTCAGTAATAATGCAGACATTGTGCAGCCCTCTGATGCCAAACCGAATTCAGTTTTCATTTTTGATGATGTTATTTGTGAAAAGCAGGATATTATCCGATCATATTTTTGTATGGGACGCCATAAAGATGTTGATTGCTTCTATCTTGCACAGACCTATTCACGAGTTCCCAAACAGCTAGTGCGTGACAATACCAACTTCATCGTCATATTCAAGCAAGACGAGATGAACTTACATCATATTTTCTCTGATCACGTCTCGCCCGATGTCACATTCAAAGAATTTCAAATGATGTGTGTGAATTGTTGGGATGATCAATATGGGTTCCTTGTCATTGATAAAGATCGAAAAGTATGTGATGGACGATATCGCAAAGGATTTGATAGCTTCATATATCCTTGATATCTCAATTCGAAAAGACTTAATCATTCATCGAACTCCGTCAAGGTCACTACAATAAACTCATCATCGAAATAATGAATCTCTTGCGAGATGAATGTGTAGAAACCAAAATGGATTTGAAACGTCAACTAGTTCAAGCGACCGAAGCTGTTCGACAAAAAATTCAATTCCATCACAAGTTGAAATGTTGAATACAAGATTGCCCTTGAAAAACTTTTATGATCCTATCACAAAACCCACTCAATGCTCTTTCTTCTGCTGTTATTGGGAAACCGTCTACACCTTCTCGATTCATTCGAACCAGCACTCCAATTGGGAAAAAACAATCTTTCAGCAGCGATACATCATTTTCAGGTATTGATAATGAAACCATCAAAGATGTGGATGGTGAGAAAATAGCTGCAACTACCCTATTCGAAACACCCACTTCATCAATGACGAGTTCACGAGATTTGGAATCTTCCAGCAATGGTTTGAGACTAAAACAACATTTGCAAAATATTAGAAATGGCAATAGTGCATATGATGTGAATTATGGTGTGAGGGTAGATCCTTCAACACAAACACTAAAAATGGGAAATCTAGAAGTCCGTTTTGATGATGGAAATATTTCTTCCTGGGATGGTACTATGCAATTACGTCAATACCCTGGCACTTCAGATTTATATAACTTGATATTCCTCAAGAAACCACCTGGAGTTGGTGATGCAAAAATTCGAAACACATATATCGAAATTTTGGATTTTACGAAAGCATTATACAAAAAGTATGAAGTCAAAAATGGAATAAGATATAAAAAATCAAAGAAATATCAAGAAGTCATAAGACCACTATTGAAATCGAGAAATAATTCCAATACATTTGTGAATCAAAGCGATGAAGGAATCAAAAAAATAAAGTCGCAGAAAGTGTTTACATCGAAGCCGAAGAATTATGTATACTGGAATAAACCTAAACAGTTAGTGGATCGTTTGCGATTGTTAATTGCTTCGAAAGCATCCGGTCACACAGGACATGAAAATGAGATCATATCAATAATAGAGAAGCTACGTGAAGAAGGTATTGATACAATTTTATTGAACAATCACTTCATCATTGCGATATCACCAGAGAACAAGAAGAAGAATGGCTAATAATATCAAACTTCATATTGTGGACGAGCTACATAAGCCAGCTCGTCGCAACTTCCAGAGAAGGTCAACTGTCGTCAAAGGCAAAGGAGATTTGTGGCAAATAGATCTGGCAGAATTTCAACCTTATGCCAAAATTAATAAAGGTTATCGATACATTTTGGTGGTCATCGACTGTTACTCTAAATATTTGTGGACTAAGCCAGTACAGAACAAAACCGTATGGAAGATATAACTGATGCCATGGCGATGGTATTGAAAGATGCCAAATATCTCCGAAACATGTGCAAAGCGAACAAGGAAAGGAATTTTACAATAGCAATTTTTCATCATTGATGGAGCGAAAAATATTAAACATTATTCCACTTTTAGTACTACAAAAGCATCTATGGCTGAAAGAGTAATTCGAACAATCAAAACTTGGATCTATAAGGAGTTTTCAATGAATGGAAATCATAAATGGTTGGAAATCCTTCCAATCATAACGCATAGATATAACCATAAGAAACATCGCACAATAGGTATGAAACCCATCGAAGTTAAAACCACTACAAAGTTGAAAATCATCAAAAAGAAAAAAAGAAAGAAGATGAAAAAAATCAAGCCAAAATATCGAGTGAATGACATAGTTCGTATAAGCAAGTATAAAAATTTATTCGAAAAGGGCTATGAAGCCAACTTCACCACGGAATTATTCAAAGTCGTCAAAGCCAATAGTACATATCCACCAACATACATTCTCGAAGACATGGATAAGAATCCTATTCAAGGCTGCTTCTATGAAGCTGAATTGCAGAAAACTCAAAATCCGGACGTGTACCTTGTCGAGAAGATATTGAAGAGAAAAGGCCAAAAAGTGTTTGTCAAATGGTTAGGTTTTTCCAATGAACACAATTCATGGATCTCAAAGAATGCCATTTTGTAATATTTCTATATGATATAATGTTTTGAAATAATAAACTAGTTTATGCTTCAAAGTATTTTTATTTTAATTGTCCACAACCCACACATTACATTTGCACATTCAAATTCAATATGCTCAATTCAATACATTTTTTAAAATTTAAAAACTATTCACTATCACTGTGAAATACATTGTTCAAGTCTTTATGCACTTCTGATATGTCATCATGACAGCTTCCTTGGTGTTGTGGAATTCATTTAGCTCCTTCTCTGCATTCTTGCGCAAATCATCGTTATTTCTCCGCTCCACATCAACTTTGGCTAGCAGAGAATCATATTGATTTTCAACTTTTGCCAACCTCTTCATGTTTGCAATGCGCTCTTGAAGTATAGTTATGGTTTTCACGTCCTTTTGCAAACTTTGTTCTTTTTCGTCGCACTGGGCAAGGACTGTTTTCTTATCGAAGGATGCTCTTTCACCAACTTTGAATTCCAACACATTTCTGCAGGGGCATACGATGAAAGATCAATGAAATTCAATAGTGACGTTGATATGGAATCTGGGGTAAGAGATGATGATGATGCTGTTCTCCTTGAATTGCCTTTTTTGACCTTCCTTTAGCCTTGAAGAAGCGGGCTTTGGAACCACCAGGTCGGTAACATTGACTGTATTTCGCCTCCTATTTTTCACCCGCCTTACTTTCTTCCTTTATTGGGCAGCGAAGAACAGGTTGGCATAATCCAGATATTTCAATATCACGCTCCAAATAATCAATTGTTGTTGCTGTTGCTATTGTTGGTTCATCAGTCATCATGATAAACTCGGCCATATCAAAATCCCGCAAATCATCTGGTGTTGTAGTGTTGGAATGTTCAGGTTGACCCAATTCTGCAATCACATCATTTGACAAATACTTCTCAGCTCCATCACCCAACAAAGTTGATAAAATGCTGCAACTTTCGGCGGTATTCATTTCAATAACTTTAATGATATTTTCAAACTCAATGTAAGAATCAAAGATTGAAACTTTAATCTGATGTAGTAGGCATGTGTGTCACCTTTAATACACATCTTTTCGACACTCCCTTCCATCTACACTCATGTGTAGGAGGGGTACTCCGCTACTTAACTGTATTCTCATATTCATTCGATATCTATAAATTGAATGGTTTCTGATTCATTCCTTCACACTAGCATCCAAAATGTCTAAAGTTATATGTGAAGCTGACTCTACCACTGGTCCCGTACAACCCCAGGAAGTTACACCAAATCCTTCGGATAGTGCATCTATCCAGGACAATCAAGTCAGTTCAACTTCAATGACTATAGAAGAGTTGATGAGAGAAATGCGAGAAAGGAGACGACAACAACCTACCGTCCGCGCCGTCATATGGGACCATAATTTGGAGCGATGGGTGCCCAATGAAGAAGAAGATCTTCAAGTCAATGCAAATGCAGGAGATTCAGTCTACGACTCGGATGAAACGATATGTCTGAATTGATGAAGACATTGATTCGGATGATTCCATAGATTTTTATATCCTTAACATGTATGAATAAAATATAATAAAATATTTCTTTTCTTCATTGTGTCAGATAATCCACAACGAAATATATATATATATATATATATATATATATATATATATGTAATATTCAATATAATCACTTCATTTGAATTATGTAGTTTGAATAAGTCACATCACACATACACACACACGTACACCACTATGAAAAGAGTGATGATAAATGAAAATAATAATGAAACCTACTATTTGGTAACTTGGAGTTATGCATATAAAAATGCAAGAAAGACGTATTGGCAATATGTGGCTGCAGATCGAATGAGATTCCGAAGAAGAATAAATGAAGGTGCTAACATTATTGATCCAACATTGAATGCTGTTCATAGACTGAAAATATTCCATCAAAGATTTTGTGATTGATGAATAAATGTATAGTATTAGCTATATAACATCATGTTTCATTTTCCCAAGTGATTTCACTAGATATAAGTTTTTTGCTTATTCTTAACTTTATAACATTATGTTCTCGGTGCCCAAGTAATATTTAAATTTTTTTTTTTCATATATCATTGTGGGCGCATCGATGTTATTCAACTTTCATCATTCTGATGTATAACTATTTTATTATTAAAAAAAATTAATTCTTGGTGGAGTAGAGGGTGGTGCCTCGCCCCAGACCCTGTGGATGATGCCCAACCATCGCATCATCCTGTGAGTACTACCTTCAAAATTTACCCTCCAATATCCACTCCACCTCTAATCTATTACAATGACATCATCGTCCGAGTCTATCATGATGACATCATCATCATCACCTAACCACCAACACTTCGTCCTCCACCGGTTGCAGTACGGCCGGCCGTCTGCGTGGTGGTCTGCGTATGCGCATATAGTCCCACCAGGAATCATGGTAGTTTCTTCGCCACTCCGCGTCGCTCACACACCCGCAAGTATCGGTGCAAATGTGGTCATCCAGCATACCTTCCTCGTCACTCACCCACCAGAGGTTGTCCCCATCAGAAGATGACTCGGAGTCAGAAGAAGATTCAGAAGATGACTCTGAATCAGAGTCCGATCCCCAATCCATTGGTGGTCCTGAAGTCGACGCTTCCATAAGGTCACTGCTGAACCGACCTCTGCTACTTGGATGTGACCAACTGCTGAGCCTAACAAACTTGAGGTGGTGAATCACCACGCTCCAACACATATTCACTCGAATCAGCAGAAGCTTTAGTTACACCTGACATGATGATCAGAAGTGAGGAGATGATCGATGTGCAACTATATTTATATCATTCAGAGGAGTGGAGGGGATGTCAGGAGTGGGAATGAAGTGCGTAGTAGGAATGTGCTTGATCATTTCGGGTTTCAAAAATTCTAAGTCTCCCAATTTATAAGAATATTTTATGTGTAGACTAAATGATATATTATTTCAACATTGATCTATTCGCTTTAAAGAAGGGAAAATTAATTCGAGCTCAGACATGTTAGAATTATTTGAATGATTCAGAAAAATATTATTTCAACATTGATCTATTCGCTTTAAAGAAGGGAAAATTAATTCGAGCTCAGACATGTTAGAATTATTTGAATGATAAATCAGAAAATTTATATTTAAAAAAATATACAATATATATATAACAATCATTCCTGATCCATCATTTCAAATGAAACTAACTATTGCAATAGCAACATATATCTGCCAATTTCACCTGAAATAATGGAATTTTGCAGCGGGCACAAAATTTCATCTCGATGTCTCTCAACTTTCCTCAGGTGTAGATCCAATGCCCGACACCGCTGATGGAAATTGATCATTCCGCTAATGGAGAAACACTCAAAACACAAATTCGCCATCCCATCCCTCGTCATCACCTCTCGTTATACTGTAAATTGACACAGTACAGGATATCCTGGGAGCAATCGATGCGGTATTGATTACCCTGCCTCTGGACAACACCTCATCCAGGTCGTCGAAGACGTCATCTCCTAACCCCTCATCATCGGCAACCAAATGATCGTCTTCGTCTTCGTCAGCCAATGCTCCCTCATCGTTGGCGGGGTTCACTGCTGCTGCTGGTTCTACCTCTGCAGCATCTGCTTCACCTGCAGCATCTGCTTCTGCTTCTTCCATGAAGCCTGCTTCCTCTTGAATATTGATTTCTTCCATCATTTGGATAACTTCTTCAACTTCTCGTTCGATACACATTTTGATAATTCTAAACAAGATACAAGTTTTCGAATGAAGTCCTACCATTGAAGGATTTAATTTATATTATTTTGGTCTCAATCCCACTCCAAGAAACTCACACAATCGAAACTAGAAGATGAGCCGTAGAAATAACTTCAATACCCCCTCCCCAAAACAGCCCAAGATAATTCTAAACAAGATACAAGTTTTAAAACATGCACTCACCTAAGGCGGGTAAACATCACCCATCCTGCATATTGCCATCAATTATTTCATTATTGACGAAATTTCCCATATCGATTATTGTAAGTGTGCATGTTAGTTTGAGGAAATCTAGATATTTTTAGGATAGTGGTAAGAAACTGTGACTAAATTATTGATGTTAATTATACTATTATCACTGATGGAATTCATGTATGACATTAGTTCAGGTGTGCATATCAGAGTAAGGTAGTGAAATGAAAAAAAAAACTATGGATTGAATACATATAATAACTAAGTTATACTGAATGATTAAGTATTTGAAATTAATCATTTTGCTTGAAACGGGAAAAGAATGTTCTGCATATGATCTGCATATAAAGCTTGGAAGAGAGAAATGTTTTGAATGAATATATTTATTAGGAAAGATCACCTCTGAACTATGGAAAAATACATTATTTATACAGGGTGTTTCCTAACTACGGTACGAAACTCCAGGGGGTGATTCGTTAGGTCATTTGACAAAAAAAAATGTTCCTATGAACATATGAAACCGATGTGGTTGAAATGTGGTACAGCTATTTGAAGTAATAAGGCAATTATTTGGCCCCAAGTAGGTCCAGGGGCGTCTCAGTGGGTACCACAGCCAACAATACTGAGAAAAAAAAGTACTTTTTTTGTAGTATTCAATTCGTTCAGATTAAACAACTGAAAATACAACTCTTTGGTCCCTTTGGATTCATATCAAGCTTCGTTTTCGAGAAAAAAATACTTTAACTTATTCTACAAATTATCCATGGCCAACATAAAATACAAACCTAAAGTAAACAATGAACAATTTCGACCTTAAAGTAAATGAGCAAAATGTCCACCGTCTGATAAAATACACGACTGCAATCGATGTGTCATTGATTGTCTGACACGTTCAAAAATACCTGGAGTATTCCTTATGACATTGCAATTGTCACTTATTCGATTCCTCAAGTCATTCACATCTAGTATAGGGGTTTTATAAACGAGAGCCTTCAGATGACCCCATGAATAGAAATCTAGAGGATTCATATCAGGACTGCGAGCGGGCCAATGTTGAGGTCCTGCACGTCCAATCCAGCGATTAGGGTAGGTGATGTCGAGATGCTGACGAGCAAGAACACTAAAATGAGCTGGAGCTCCGTCGTGCATAAACCACATGTTGCCTCTTACAAGTACGGGTACTTATTCCAACAAAATGGGTAAATGATTTCGCAAAAAAGCCGTGTAGGATGGACCTGATAATCTTGCTGGTAAAAAAAGGGTCCAATTAGGTAGTCACCAATAATTCCTACCCAAACGTTCAGCGAAAATCGTTGCTGAAAATGACTTTCTCTAATAATGTGGGGATTTTCGTCGGCCCAGAAATAGTTATTGTGAAAGTTCATAATAGAATCTCGTAAAAAATTTGCCTCGTCCGTAAATAAAATATTTGGTAAAAAATTATTATCGTATGAATCAACCACCTGCAAAACATTAATCTTGGGTGAAAATCCCTAGGCAGTAGAGCTCAGACCCGCTGTATGTGATTTGGGTATAGGAGGTTTCTTTTTAGAACTTTTTGGGCTTACTTCAAGCTGCAGTGCAATCTTCCTGTTACTATTTGAAGGATCTTCTTCTATCGCATCAAATATAGCTTCCTCTAGTTCAGGCGTTGTTACAGTTTCTGGTCTTCCACCACTTACATTTTCATTGAAACTTCCAGTTTCACATAATCTTGCATGTAGCGTTCTAAATATTTTAGCACATGGAATTACTCTGTTAAGATATTTATCCTGATAGATTCTCCGTGCTTCTTCCGCATTTCCATTTGCTAATCCATTAATAAAGTGCATGTCAGCCATTTCAGCGTTAGTAAAAGTATTCATGATGGAATCACTGCTAATTGACAACTCTGACTTTTACTGATATGACAATACAGGTTATCATGATTGTAGAGTGCCTTCATTTTTTTTGTTTCAAAAACTAAGCTAAATATGAAAAAAAAACACAGGAGGACAGAAAGTTGTATTTTTACCACGCTTATAAAAAACTTTTTAGAACCCACGCTTATATTCAAATGCACTGAAAAGGAGAAAATAATTTTTTTCTCAGTATTGTTGGCTGTGGTGCCCACTGAGACGCCACTGGACCTACTTAGGGCCGAATAATTGCCTAATAACTTCAAATAGCTGTACCACATTTCAACCACATTGGTTCCAGGATATTCGAGATATTTTATAAATACCATTTTTTAATAGTTTAACGCCCTGTATCTCAGAAACGAAGCAACTCCGGACATATGTTTACAGTAACTTTTTTTCGTCAAATGACCTAACGAAACACCCCTTGAAGTTTCGTACCGTAGTTAGGAAACACCCTGTATATTAATTCATATTACGTGAAAGTTATTCTATTCAAACGAGTATTGAACTCAATGAACCGAAGAATTATAAAAATACCACCATATATCTGTGCGGGAGACAAAACTATAATTATTGACTGCACGTGGAATGCCCTGAATTTCAAAACGAAGGTTCCTAAACATAAATGTACACAGAAAATCGTACCTAATTATGAACCCCAGTAAACTATCAGTTCATCAGAAAACAGATTACCTATTTATAATCGACCCCAAACAAAAGAGCGACACAGCTGCGTCATCGTAGAGAGGCAGTGTGATTATATTTGGAAATAAAATAACACCAACTTGAGATTTATAGTGGATTATAGATTTTCTCTGTATGTGAGAAGAATACGAGGATATGTTAACCGTTTTGATACAATAAGAGTTATTCCATTTGGGTATTCATTTCAATTCAGTATGTAATTTATGATGCGCATCGGCATCTTAAATTGAGTTGTTTTGATCGGATCATGTTTTAGTCAGATAAATGAAAACTTTGATTGTACTTCAAGCTATATCCAGATACAAACAAGTTTAGAATGTACCAGTTATTAGAACTCAGACTGATGAGTTTATTCACCAGTTTATAAAAGCAAATCAACTTCAACATTGAAGCTGCAAAGAAAACGAGTCAATACACTGATATGAAGGTAGGAAAATTCATCCGAAATTAATCATTTGCTCCAGAAGAACTGAATAATTGAATACGGGACGGAAATTTTAAAGATTGAACTAAAAATCAGTTGAATAAAAATAATTGCAAGATAAAACACCGGGAATGATTTCAGTGAAGTGATCTTCGTACCAAGTGTTTATATACAGGGTGAGACTACATATTGTTTTCTCTTCGATTGTATTGTGTACCAGGCTTTATATAATGCACATTTTTCCCCATTCATACTCTACATTCCATTGAAGTTTAAATTCACTAATCTGATGAATATTTCTTCATTTCACTAGATTTTGATAGTTGCTTGTTCTAGAAAGAGGTATACTATGATTAATACCATTCAATGATTATTACTGAAAATATTGCTATTATGTTTTCAAGTCCAGGAAAATATGAAAGTTGTTGTTTGAAGGTAAAACTCCATTCGATGATGGTTTTAACCAGATAATTGACAATAGTGTTTCAAATTTGTGTAAATTGATGAATACAAAGTTTTAGAATATATTGATGAATCATAAAAAGAACTATTGAAATACATTGCTAGGTTGATTTTGTTAACAATTGATTGAAAATATATTGTTCATGCCTTAACACTGTAGAACATTGTAACTGATATGATACTAATTTCTGTTATGATTTTATTGCCATTTTTATACTCGTATTTTCTGGTGAGTTTATTTGAAATGGTTTTATAAGATATCATTGAATTTGGATTTTTAATGGTTTTAGATTTAAGCCGGTTCTGGGTCTCCCCCCACCACTATGACGTCACGTGTGACCTTGAATAGTTGCAGGTGTGCAGTGTGTGTGTGTTTGACCTTGAGATTTGACTTTGAGATTTGTCATTGAGTTTTGATATTGGGTTTGGTCGACTTTGAGATTCGACTTCAGTTTTGACCTTGAATATGACCTTGAGATTCATAACATTAAGTTTTGACTTTGAGATTTGACCTTGAGTTTTGATGTTGGATTTGTTTCGGCAACCAAAAGATTTGATCTCGATGTTTGTTTGACCTTGACTAATGTTGTGGTGTAGGCATACATATTCTGTGTAGTCATGACCTTCATGAATCCTTGCACTCCCCAAGCGAGGAGGGCATTCATCCTGTGAGAGAGCTAAGAGTGAACTGCGAGTATTGATGAGTGTGTTGATGCTCAAGTGCGTAATGACCTTCACAGTCCCATCTACTGGAAATGGAGTGGGATGTCTCTTATAAAAATGTGTGGAGTCGTTGATGAGAAATCAGATGTTAGATAATATCATCAGAGTGAATACAGAGTACGAGAAGTTTCTCAATTCAGTGAGTGTATTTTTATAAGGTGAAATAATCTATATTTTTCATACAGTCTTACTATGTCTTTTCTTCCAAAAGTTGTAGATTTGAAGAGAATCAATTCTTCAATAATTGAAAGAGGGTGGGAGCTTTTGAACAAAGACCAATATCATCATTACCCATCGGTAAAGCTTTCAACATACTTGGTATGACGATTTGTATAACCCGATATGGGAGATCTATTCTAATGACATTACGTGATGATAATGATACTTTATTCAAATCATGGTTGTCAAAAAGTATTTCGGATGAATTCAATGCGGACGATGTCAGTTGCATAAATGCTTCAGATTTCAAATATACAATAACATATTTGGGTCAGAGTCCACAAGTAGCAGGGAGTTTGAGAACTCGTCCTCTAGTAGAATTCAACTACATTAAATGATAATATTGTTTATATGTTAATAGTTAGGATATAGTGATTTTATGTTGAATATAGATATTTCTCCATTAAAAATAACATTCAGTGTAGAAGTACTATATTTGGAGCATCACATTTTCTGATGTAAGTAAAATTATTTGAATATCAATGGAATATATTAACAATTCTTTTTTTCGTTTCAGTTTTCAATATGTGGATGCATTACTCGAGTCAATGTTGGACGGAAGCCGTGGACATCAATACAGCCATCGAGAGATTGAACTCCTACTTGAATGCTTTGAGTCAAGATGTCCTCCATGCTACAGTCTATGATTTGAATGTTTGCTTCGATGAAGATGAAATCCAAAGATGTGCACATTTATCCGAGAAGTACGTCAAGGGTACAATACTTTGTGAGGAATTCAACCAAGGAGCCTTAAACTTGCAACAATTCTGTGAAGAAATGATCAAATTGGATCTGGAAGGATTTCTCCACACCCTTTACCATTCCTACCTGATGACATCATCGAGAAATATCAACTATATGATGAATATGATGATGAATATGATCATGTATATATTTGATATGAAATAAAACATATATTTACAAAATCTTGTTTATTTATTTTTACATTATACATATAGATTATTGATATACTTAAAAATAGTTCAGATATAGTATCAAAAAAAAATATTGAACATTTCAAAGTGAATTACGAACAGAGCCATCCAATGCATTGTAAGTCAAGAAGGTGTCGTGTATAATGAGTGCATAGACTTTGGTGTTGGCTGGAAATTTAGTTTTTCTTGTTTCGAACTCCAGCTTGATATCCACTGTAGATGATTTTGTAGCATTCGGTTGATGTAAACAATCAATGATGAACAGGGGATTCTGTTGAAATGCTTCAAGGTCCATAAGAGGCTCACTCATATCTTTGTAAAACTACGTTGGAAGTCCTCATATGCATAGTAAGCGAAGAGAATAGTTTTTTATCAAAGTCCAGGTTCCAACGCTCATATGGGTAGACTTCAGAGTTCAAATACACTCGGATGTTATTAATGTCTGCATTTATGAATTTTGTCATATCCTGTGTTCTGTTTTCGGATGCAGTGGTACTTTGAAAACCAATAATTATGAAGCGAGGTGTTTCCAAAGTGTTGGTCGTTTTATTGCCCATATGTCTGAAGATGTGCTACGCAATGAGGGTAATTCATAAAGATCCCACATACGATAAGCCAACTTGATTTTTGAATTCAGACCACTCTTATTTATTCTACTGAATAATTTGAGCTTCTGCTTGTCATCGGGTACAACATGTTTTATTTTCCATTCAATCTTTGTAATTTCCAAAGAGGCATCAACGTCTCCAATATATGAATTCTTGAATGAACGAGCTATAATCAAAATCAGTTCTTGTTTTGCATTCAGAATGCTCTTCTTATAATCCTCGGCAAAACCCATCAAATATTTGAGAGGAAGTTTTCCACTGAATAAATGACTGGGTGCATCAATGATGTGTTGTTTTGTGTCGGAAAGTCCCCATCCAGTTGTCAAAAGCATGTGAGAGTGTGATTGACCAAATGAAACCATATTCTTCATTGTGGATGTTATACCTGGTTTTCGAACAACGGCAACTTGCTCACCACCCATTTCATAGCGGATCTCATCAAAGAGGAATGCCAAAGCATTGTTGGAAAGATAGCATACTTTGTTCACTTCTTTTGGAATGAATTTTCCCTCAATGTAAATGAAACTGTCGGCAATGTCCAGTATTACATCTTGATTGTTGATTGCAATTCGGATTTCATCTGAATTCTTGAACAATGGTGATCCGTACGGCTTATAGGTATGCTCGTGCAGGCTTATGAGAGAATGATCGACCACTGGTTCATTGAAAATATTCAACTTGTCACTGTTTGCTTCGAGTACCATTTTATTGTCGAATTCGGAGTCCAATTGAGTTTAGAAAATTAAGATCTCGCTGACAATGTATGTCTTTGTCGTTCAGCAAACACTTGTGGAATGACCTTCTTCCTGGCAAAGCTTTTCTTTTGATGATATTTGATGAATGACGATCTTTGTTTGGTGAAAATATTTCGTATTCACTGTTTTGTCGTTTGTTGTAGCAAAAACCCATTACATTCGTTATTGTAATTTCTTCAATTCCAATATGACAACTATTTCTTCCACACTACCGAAATCAATGAGATTATTTCGATGATCCAATATGCGCAGAGTAATGTTGTCGATGAACTGACGTCCTTCCGGGCTGATGGGCATATAAATAATGTTGTTTGGCTCTTTTGTTATATTATAACCCGGCTCAACATCAACATCAAATGAAAAAAAGAATATGATTCTCTTCTTCATTTATGTATGATCCTGAAATGATATTGCAATCCAATCGAATGAGTCTCACGGGTACAATATTCACAGGAGATGTAGATTCATGCATGCGATTTGCACTGAATTCTTTCTTCTCGAATCCCAACAGGGATGCTATTGAGTTTTCATGTTTCAGGTTCACCACATACTTTGATTGCATCATACATTTGAATGTATTATTGTTTGCTCGGAGGCTGAACAATTCATCCAATGTGGTGTCATCATGTTTCGCGCCATGAAATACATGGAATTCAAGTTCTCGTTGGATAACAGCATTTATTTCTTCTATCTCATATGCGCCACTTGGTATTTTTATAACACGTTTAGAACTGACTGTGGAGGCTTTATTTGCGGGAATGAAGAAAGTGATCAAGTTGTTTGTTTCCGTGACATTGTGAATTGTGTTGCATCCATAGAATCCCAAAAGCCCCAATCCATAACGGCTATTCTTATCCAGCTCAATGGGTGGGTAGAAGTCTGCACTCAAGACACTGGTTCCAACAGCTTGTAGCTCGAACTTTCGTGACATGACTGAATGCATTCATATGATAACAAATCATTTTATTGTTGTTCACAACACATGTGATATAATTTTCTTCGTTTCCTCGGTGGCATTGTGTGTCCCAATTCAACTTGATTGTTATTGGCGCCAATATTACAATCATCGATGGTGCAATAACAACAAAATAGTTTCCGAGGTATGGGTCCGTCATTCACATCACTGGAATTTGATGTTCCAACACTTGCATTGTCCATATGATGTTCATAGCAATATTTATATTTTAAAATATCAATATCCTCTTGAAGGTGTTTGGGAAGTATTTCCACAATTCTTATAAATTTATTTAAGATTTTGGGAAGTAATTTCAAGCTGTCGTAATCTTGAATATGCGATGAGGGAATGCCCCATTCTCTTAATAGCCTCTCGATCCATTTCTGGCGTGAAATCCATTTTAGCTTTTTCGGGTGATTGGAAGAGAGAGAAACTTCAAGCATAAGTGTCCACACACAACTGTATTGTATTTCTGCTCACGTTCATAATTATACATAATTTTTTCGACTGCATGTGTACCTCTCCGGAAGTAATGGACCAACTCCACTGGTGGGGGTAGATCTCCAAAACTGTCGAAATATGTTGCAACTCTTCCAATTTTCCTGTATGCCACCCAATGTGTTCCTCGACCGCTGAATCCATCCAAATTGATGATGGCCGTTTCATGATTACGTGGTCCTGAGGTTGGCAAATTATCACGCATGAACACACCACGAAAGTGTGGAATTTTCAATTGTTTGGCATAATATGTAAGATCTATATCTGTGAGAGGTTTAAGAGGTAGGGCATCAATTAGTTTTTTGATGTATATGGTTTGAGATAGATACCGAGGCCTTTGCGATATGGTTTCAAGAAAATACCGCTACCCTTTTTTCCTAAAGCTATCGCCTCCATCTTTCTGTTATGATGTTTTACCTCTTTCAGATCATTCCTGCTCGCACTTGCTGAATTTATAGCTCTGCTTATACCTGCAGCAGCACCAGCCAAACTACCCAATGCAGATAATCCGGCAAAAATTGGTATCAATGGTAAAATTCCACCAACTTTTGGAATAGGTATTATGCGAGGTGTGCGAATTTTTTTCTTTCCGCCTGCTGCTTTCAAATATTTACGTGCTGCTTTCAATGCCATTGTTGTGGCCATCTTTCTATTGTTTGTCACGAATTGATTACCACCAGCTTTATGTAATTCATCCCGAACTTTTCGTACAATTCCTGCTCCGAATGCTACTTTTCTGATTTTATTTCGCCCATTTTTCTTCGATGATTTATTTTTCTCCTTCGTTGTTTGACATTGTTCACATCACAACCCATACCGAAACGCCTTTTCGCCTTCATTATGTTGGTGACGAGTAGAGCGGCTGCTCTCTCACGAATGCTTGCGTCCTTCGATTTGACTCTATCCCAAGCACTGTATTCAAGCTGTTTGTCCGCTTTATGTCTAGCTTCAATATCGTCGAGATTCTCCGAGTATTGAATGTCGTGTGTTTTACAGGCCCTATCTAATTTATTGATGCCTGGATCGTTGCGAGCCAATCGTTTTTGTAATTTAGTTCCAGGTCCACAATATTGATATCCTCCAGGTAAATGCAATTCAAACGGCAGTTTATTTATTAAAGAATTTACAAATCCTCGACCTTTTTTTTTATTATTCGATCTGTTGCTTTTACGTCTGCTCCGTGTGGTGGTAGACATTTAAATGAAACATATCTCACACATCTTGCATTAATAAGTGCCGAACCGTCAAACAATGCGCATTGTCAAGCAAAAAGAAGAGTTTGCAGTAGATAATTTGGATGAGAAAATCGGGACTGGATTGAATGGGGCGAACTCATTGAGATATGGTCCACTACTTCCATCATCTGTTCGCTCGCTAATCATCGGTCCGTCAAATTGCGGAAAGACAAATGCCATGATATCTCTACTGACACATCCACAAGGATTGCGATTTGCAAACGTTTATCTCTATTCAAAGTCGTTGAATCAGCCGAAATATGAATACTTGCGCAATGTGTTAGCGCCAATAAAAGGATTGGGTTTCTTCACATTCAGTAATAATGCAGACATTGTGCAGCCCTCTGATGCCAAACCAAATTCAGTTTTCATTTTTGATGATGTGATTTGTGAAAAGCAGGATATTATCCGATCATATTTTTGTATGGGGCGCCATAAAGATGTTGATTGCTTCTATCTTGCACAGACCTATTCACGAGTTCCCAAACAGCTAGTGCGTGACAATACCAACTTCATCGTCATATTCAAGCAAGACGAGATGAACTTACATCATATTTTCTCTGATCACGTCTCGCCCGATGTCACATTCAAAGAATTTCAAATGATGTGCGTGAATTGTTGGGATGATCAGTATGGATTCCTTGTCATTGATAAAGATCGAAAAGTATGTGATGGACGATATCGCAAAGGATTTGATAGTTTCATATATCCTTGATATCTCAATTCGAAAAGACTTAATCATTCATCGAACTCCGTCAAGGTCACTACAATAAACTCGTCATCGAAATAATGAATCTCTTGCGAGATGAATGTGTAGAAACCAAAATGGATTTGAAACGTCAACTAGTTCAAGCGACCGAAGCTGTTCGACAGAAATTCAATTCCATCAAAAGTGGAAATGTGGAAGAAAAGATTGCCCTTGAAAAACTTTATGATCCTATCACAAAACCACTCAATGCATTTCTTCTGCTGCTATTGTGAAACCGTCTACACCTTCTCGATCCATTCGAACCAGTACTCCAATTGGGAAAAAACAATATTTCAGCAGCGATACATCATTTTCAGGTATTGATAATGAAACCATCAAAGATGTGGATGGTGAGAAAATTGCTGCAACTACCCTATTCGAAACACCCACTTCATCATTGACGAGTTCACGAGATTTGGAATCTTCCAGCAATGGTTTGAGACTAAAACAACATTTGCAAAATATTAGAAATGGCAATAGTGCATATGATGTGAATTATGGTGTGAGGGTAGATCCTTCAACACAGACACTAAAAATGGGAAATCTAGAAGTCCGTTTTGATGATGGAAATATTTCCTTCTGGGATGGTACTATGCAATTACGTCAATACCCTGGCACTTCAGATTTATATAACTTGATATTCCTCAAGAAACCACCTGGAGTTGGTGATGCAAAAATTCGAAACACATATATCGAAATTTTGGATTTTACGAAAGCATTGTACAAAAAGGATGATGTCAAAATGGAATAAGATATAAAAAATCAAAGAAATATCAAGAAGTCATAAGACCACTATTGAAATCGAGAAATAATTCCAATACATTTGTGAATCAAAGCGGTGAATGCATCAAAAAAATATAGTTGCCGAACGTGTTTACATCGAAACCGAAGAATTATGTATACTGAAATAAACCTTAAGAGTTAGTGGATCGTTTGCGATTGTTAATTGCTTCGAAAGCATCCGGTCACACAGGACATGAAAATGAGATCATATCAATAATAGAGGAGCTACGTGAAGAAGGTATTATATATTGATACAATTTTATTGAACAATCACTTCATCATTGGATATCACCAGAGAACAAGAAGAAGAATGGCTAATAATATCAAACTTCATATTGTGGACGAGCTACATAAGCCAGCT
Organism: Gonioctena quinquepunctata; assembly: GCA_018342105.1. NCBI lineage: Eukaryota > Metazoa > Arthropoda > Insecta > Coleoptera > Chrysomelidae > Gonioctena > Gonioctena quinquepunctata. The sequence continues at coordinate 22,149 of JAFIRS010005295.1, read as the reverse complement.
CGTCGCAACTTCCAGAGAAGGTCAACTGTCGTCAAAGGCAAAGGAGATTTGTGGCAAATAGATCTGGCAGAATTTCAACCTTATGCCAAAATTAATAAAGGTTATCGATACATTTTGGTGGTCATCGACTGTTACTCTAAATATTTGTGGACAAAACCAGTCAGAACAAAAACCGGTGAAGATATAACTGATGCCATGGCGATGGTATTAGATGCCAAATATCTCCGAAACATGTGCAAAGCGATCAAGGAAAGGAATTTTACAATAGCAATTTTTCATCATTGATGGAGCGAAAAAATATTAAACATTATTCCACTTTTAGTACTACAAAAGCATCTATGGCTGAAAGAGTAATTCGAACAATCAAAACTTGGATCTATAAGGAGTTTTCAATGAATGGAAATCATAAATGGTTGGAAATCCTTCCAATCATAACGCATAGATATAACCATAAGAAACATCGCACAATAGGTATGAAACCCATCGAAGTTAAAACCACTACAAAGTTGAAAATCATCAAAAGAAAAAAGAAAGAAGATGAAAAAATCAAGCCAAAATATCGAGTGAATGACATAGTTCGTATAAGCAAGTATAAAAATTTATTCGAAAAAAGCGTCAAAGCAATAGTACATATCCACCAACATACATTCTCGAAGACATGGATAAGAATATTCAAGGCTGCTTCTATGAAGCTGAATTGCAGAAAACTCAAAATCCGGACGTGTACCTTGTCGAGAAGATATTGAAGAGAAAAGGTCAAAAAGTGTTTGTCAAATGGTTAGGTTTTTCCAATGAACACAATTCATGGATCTCAAATAATGCCATTTTGTAATATTTCTATATGATATAATGTTTTGAAATAATAAACTAGTTTATGCTTCAAAGTATTTTTTATTTTTGTCCACAACCCACACAATTACATTTGCACATTCAAATTCAATATACTCAAGTCAATACATTTATTAAATTAAAACTATTCACTTCACTGTGAAATACATTGTTCAAGTCTTTTATGCACTTCTGATATGTCATCATGACAGCTTCCTTGGTGTTGTGGAATTCATTTAGCTCCTTCTCTGCATTCTTGCGCAAATCATCGTTATTTCTCCGCTCCACATCAACTTTGGTAGTTTTCTCCTCAACTTTTTTTACTTTCTTAATTTTTCTTTTCCTTCATCTATCCGGGAGGCATACGATGAAAGATCAATGAAATTCAATAGTGACGTTGATATGGAATCTGGGGTAAGAGATGATGATGATGCTGCTCTCCTTGAATTGCCTTTTTTGACCTTCCTTTAGCCTTGGAAGAAGCGGGCTTTGGAACCACCAGGTCGGTAACATCGAGTGTATTTCGCCTCCTATTTTTCACCCGTCTTACTTTCTCTTCCTCCTTATTGGGCAGCGAAGAACAGGTTGGCAATAATTCAGATATTTCAATATCACGCTCCAAATAATCAATTGTTGTTGCTGCTGCTGTTGTTGGTTCATCAGTCATCATGATAAACTCGGCCATATCAAAATCCCGCAAATCATCTGGTGTTGTAGTGTTGGAATGTTCAGGTTGACCCAATTCTGCAATCACATCATTTGACAAATACTTCTCAGCTCCATCACCCAACAAAGTTGATAAAATGCTGCAACTTTCGGTGGTATTCATTTCAATAACTTTAATGATATTTTCAAACTGAATGTAAGAATCAAAGATTGAAACTTTAATCTGATGTAGTAGGCATGTGTGTCACCTTTTATACACATATTTTCGACACTCTCCCTTCCATCTACACTCATGTGTAGGAGGGGGTACTCCCGCTACTTCTAACTGTATTCTCATATTCATTCGATATCTATAAATTGAATGGTTTCTGATTCATTCCTTCACACTAGCATCCAAAATGTCTAAAGTTATATGTGAAGCTGACTCTACCACTGGTCCCGTACAACCCTGGAGTCATACCAAATCCTTCGAATATGCATCTATCCAGGACAATCAAGTCAGTTCAACTTCAATGACTATAGAAAGTTGATGCGAGAAAGGAGACGACAACAACCTACCGTCCGCCCGTCATATATCATAATTTGAGCGATGGGTGCCCAATGAACATGAAGATCTCAAGTCAATGCACACAGGAGATTCAGTCTACGACTCGATGAAACGATATGTCTGGAATTGGATGAAGACATTGATTCGATGATTCCATAGATTTTATATCCTACATGTATGAATAAAATATAATAAAAATATTTTCTTCATTGTGTCAGATAACTCCACAACGAAATATATATATGTAATATCTCAATATAACACTTCATTTGAATTATGTAGTTTGAATAATCACATCACGCATACACACACACACATCAGTACACCAACTATGAAAAAGAGTGATGATAAATTGAAATATAATAATGAAACCTACTATTTGGTAATCTATGGTAGTTATGCATATAAAAATGCAAGAAAGACGTATTGGCGATATGTGGCTACAGATCGAATGAGATTCCGAAGAAGAATAAATGAAGCTGCTAACATTATTGATCAACATTGAATGCTGTTCATAGACTGAAAATATTCCATCAAAGATTTTGTGATTGATGAATAAATGTATAGTATTAGCTATATAACATCATGTTTCATTTTCCCAAGTGAGATCGCATATTTGACCCTTATATATATATATATATATATATTATTATATATATATATATATGATTTCACTAGATATAAGTTTTTGCTTATTCTTAACTTTATAACATTATGTTCTCGGTGCCCAAGTAATATTTAAATTTTTTTGTCATATATCATTGTGTGCGCATCGATGTTATTCAATTTTCATCATTCTTATGTATAACTATTTTATTATTAAAACAAATTAATTTTAGGTGGAGTAGAGGGTGGCGTCCCGTGAGCGCCTACTCTGTGGATGATGCCCCAACCATCGCATCATCCTGTGAGTACTACCTTCAAAATTTACCTCCAATATCTACTCCACCTCTAATCTATTACAATGACATCATCGTCCGAGTCTATCATGATGACTCATCATCATCATCACTAACCACCAACACTTCGTCCTCCACCGGTTGCAGTACGGCCGGCCGTCTGCGTGGTGGTCTGCGTATGCGCATATAGTCCCACCAGGAATCATGGTAGTTTCTTCGCCACTCCGCGTCGCTCACACACCCGCAAGTATCGGTGCAAATGTGGTCATCCAGCATACCTTCCTCGTCACTCACCCACCAGAGGTTGTCCCCATCAGAAGATGACTCGGAGTCAGAAGAAGACTCAGAAGATGACTCTGAATCAGAGTCAGAAGTCCAATCCGCTGGAGGTCCTGAAGTTGATGCTTCCATATCCATATGGCCACTGGTAGAGCTAATCTCCACGACTTGGATGGGACCATCATCCACTGGTAACAAACTTGGAGGTGGTGAATCACCACGCTCCAACACATATTCACTCGAATCAGCAGAAGCTTTAGTTACACCTGACATGATGATCAGAAGTGAGGAGATGATCGATGTGCAACACTATTTATATCATTCAGAGGAGTGGAGGGGATGTCAGGAGTGGGAATGAAGTGCATAGTAGGAATGTGCTTGATCATTTCGAGTTTCAAAAATTCTAAGTCTCCCAATTTATAAGAATATTTTATGTGTAGACTAAATGATATATTATTTCAACATTGATCTATTCGCTTTAAAGAAGGGAAAATTAATTCGAGCTCAGACATGTTAGAATTATTTGAATGATTCAGAAAAATCTGTTTTTGCATTGAAACCAATTTCACCATATGCAGAAATGTTTATTGTTTGGAAGGTAGAAAAATTATAGGACTGTTATTAGGAAAGGTAATTTATTCAAAAAAAGGTCAACATCATAATGAATTTATATATTATATAAAAGGTCAACATCATAATATTTAAAAAAATATACAATATATATATAACAATCATTCCTGATCCATTATTTCAAATGAAACTAACTATTGCAATAGCAACATATATCTGCCAATTTCACCTGAAATAATGGAATTTTGCAGCGGTCACAAAATTTCATCTCGATGTCTCTCAACTTTCTCCTCAGGTGTAGATCCAATGCCCGACACCGCTGATGGAAATTGATCATTCCGCTGAATGTGGAGAAACACTCAAAACACAAATTCGCCATCCCATCCCTCGTCATCACCTCTGTTATACTGTAGTTGACACAGTACAGGATATCCTGGTGAGCAATCGATGCGGTATTGATCACCCTGCCTCTGGACAACACCTCATCCAGGTCGTCGAAGACGTCATCTCCTAACCCCTCATCATCGGCAACCAAATGATCGTCTTCGTCTTCGTCTTCGTCAGCCAATGCTCCCTCATCGTTGGCGGGGTTCACTGCTGCTGCTGGTTCTACCTCTACAGCATCTGCTTCACCTGCAGCATCTGCTTCTGCTTCTTCCATGAAGCCTGCTTCCTCTTGAATATTCAATTCTTCCATCATGTTGACAACTTCTTCAACGGCACGTTTGAAACACATTTTGATAATTCTAAACAAGATACAAGTTTTCGAATGAAGTCCTACCATTGAAGGATTTAATTTATATTATTTTGGTCTCAATCCCACTCCAAGAAACTCACACATATCGAAACTAGAAGATGAGTCGTAGAAATAACTTCAATACCCCTCCCCAAAACATGCACTCAGGCGTGTAAACATTACCCATCCTGCATATTGCCAGCGCATGCGCTCTACATGGACTCCTCCTCCCGAAGAGTGGGGAAAAGGCATAAAACTACGAGTGCTGGATCGAAACAATCATTCCTTCGACTCTGCTCGCTGGTATCTATCTAACATTTTTAGCTTTGTTTCAGATTTTCATCATGAAGAAATCCACCCCATCGCAGGATGCTTCCGCTGCACTGACAATTATGAATATCATGGCTTTGGCTCGCCCTGGAGTAGATGGTGATGAACGTGATAGTCGTGAAGATAGTGTGGCGGGACCATCCCAAAGAGAAGGTGGAGTGATTCAGGATGATAGATTATCACAATGTTCCGAATGGAATAACCCATTGCCAGCTCTTTTGTCACCCGTACCATCCCTGAACGACGCTGGACCATCGAGGTTGAGCATGAAGCGCAGGTGTTCGGATTCCGATGACGAATTCACCACGAGACCTCCTTCGGTGAAGCAACTAACCAAAAGCAGGCTCCTATAAAGGCAAAAGTCTCCAAGAGAGGATCTGCCAAGTGTTCGGGACTGCAGAAGTTTAAGGATGGTGTGAGGAAATACAGCCCATACGCCATGCCACTGCACGGGCCGCCAGTAATAGGCGGCAGCGAAATGTAGTACCCGACACAGCCATCGTGGTGGAATCCCTAGCACCGGTGGCGGCTAAACCGATCGATGGTAATTATCGTAGACCATCTGTTGCTTCAGCTGAACCTATACCAACATCGTCCAAGGTCGGAGGTGGGAAAATTGAAGGAGATGATGGATAAGGTTGACGGGAGGTCGAACGTTCCGTCCATCTTATGACGAATTGAGACAAGTTCAATTAGAACATGATGAACACCTTCGACAGGCTTCAAAATTGAAAAAGGCGAATGGAAGAATTGGAAAAATTGAATGCCAATCGCGAGGCTCAATATCAGGAGAATTTATTAATTTTTAAATTTCATGAGGGTTTATATAAGGAGCATTGTGATAAATATCCTAAATAATGTCTAATAATGTTTAGTTGATAACTTTGAATAGTGTTGATTTTCCTAGACTTCATAAAGCAGATTGGAGTGTACATTTGAATTATTGGTTGGTCACACGGGATGGTGCGTGAGAGGGGCGCCATCTTCTGCTTCATGAAGTCTTTTTATTATCATATTTGGAAAAATATACTAACATCACTAATATTTTTCTTACAGATCATTAGCTACAAATATTGTTGGTATTGAGATGGTGAGATAGTTGACTTGTAATTTATTTTCTATGGCATTTTCTGGTCTGACGAAATATCGATTAATGTTCTGAAAGTTGTCACTCAAAGTTTGAGTGTATTCCATCAAATTCTAAATAAAACACACAATTAAGCATCTTTTCCAATTTTATTTCTTTCAAATAACACACAAGAAAACAGATGTTTTTAACTACATTATATATTTTAACATATACTGAGGATCTTCAATCACATGTTGGGTGGGCAACCAGGCGGTGGGAACATGCAATAATGATTGATCAGATGTCCTTCCATGAGTGGATGAATTTTTCTCTTCCAACGCTTCAATTTTTTTTAATACAATGTCCATTGCTGATTGTACGGATGCTTGTACAGCAGCAAGAGTAACTTCCTTCGTGTCTGTTATTTGATTGTCGAGATATGTGAGGGTTACACAATCGCTCGCATCAATTGATCACCAACATTCCTCAATCGTTTGCCCTGCATATCATAGTCTCCATCTTGTGTGTGCTTTAAACCAACACCAGTAGGTCTATGTATGATTGAAGTATGATTACATTTCCTCTTGCGACCAAATTTATCTATAACATTACTCATCCTTCCACTAACATGAATACATTCACACTGATCACTGTGACAAAGATCTAAAGATATATAAGCCTCCAACACAATTTTTTCGTTCGACCGCGGAGCGGTCTTGGCACGCACCGCTACACGGGGTAAAAGGCCGCGGTCGTCGATCACAAGTACTTAGTCACAATCAACAATTGCACCGATTGACTTTATATGGTCGTCGTATGCCAACTTACAACACTATAATAGAACCACAAATTAATTTATAGTATTTTATATGTATCATTGCTGATAAACTCATATACGTTATCATGTTTCATTAAAAAGTGTTCACTATACCAATGTACATAATCAAAAATTTATCAGCATTATAAAACATATAATTCTTCCGTTGTAATGTGAATGAAGCATTATTAACTAAACACAAGCATAGAATGTTGAAAAAGCAAATTTCGGACACTTTAGCTTATATTATATTAGATTATGTAGCATATGGATTATACATGTATAAAGTGTTCGAAAAAACATGGCGGAAGTTCTTCTTCTTTCAATGGGCTGTGCCCAAGGGCAATTTACACAATGGCGGAAGTTACAAACATTACAAAATATTTTCTAGAACACTTAATTACAACACAATTCTGTTGCAACTTCCATTAGAGAGATGTCGTTGGCATTCACTTTTTGCATAGGTGACAAACTGGTTGCCTAACTTTGGTTTCTCAATTTTGAACAGATTATGATAAGATTTAAGAATGCTTTTATAAAGGAAACATTGTTAATCTCAAGTTATATATATATATATATATATATATATATATATATATATATATATATCAGCAAACTCCAAAAATGGGTTTTTGAGGATAAAAAGTTGATTATTAGTATCAAACCAAAAATGTTACTTTATGGGCTGGATAAATTTTCATAATCCCAGGAGTCCACCATAGCGTAGACGGTATTACGTTCGACTCCCCTAAATTGGAAAATTATATCTGTCTCATTCTTCGGTGGGTGGACGGGTGGGATTCGGAGGAATGGAACAAATATAATGTTCCAATTTGGGCCTAATTTTTTCTTTATGCTCCAATTATTTTAATCCTTTTAATTGGCCATTTCTGTGAAATTGATATATTTATTGGGGGTGCGGGTTCGAATCCCGTGGGAAACCAAATTTTTTTTTATTTCAATTTCTTTCGTTTTTGAATACCTTCTCTATATTTATTATTACTCTCAGATTCCAAGCAAGAAGGATCAGAAAAGTCAAATTGTTTGATCGGAACTGAGTCTAGCGTGTGTTCTATTCAACGACACATAATCATTGAGATTTATAATAAACTGTTATTCTTAAATTCAATTACTATAGCTATAATACGACTGAATGTAGGTTTCATATCAAATATAGTAAAAAATTTTTAAAGTCTTTCAATAAATTTAGTATAATAGTAGCGCTTCGATATAATACTTTCAAGTAGGCATCTGTGTGTGTTCTTTTACTACGTTGATTGGTTTAAGTCTTCCAACAGACATCATGCTGCAAGAAATATGTTTTCTCATTTTTTTGTAGCGATCTTTATTTGTTTTTAAATAGCATTATTATTGGGGAATTCAATATGGGAGAAAAAAAGTTTAAAAGTTATTTAACTGAATGGTTCAATGAAGATTTGCTAAAACAGATTGGCAATATATATTATTGGTAGTTTGTTGTTTAACGAATATAGGTAGTTGTTTTTACATTGTGCGGTTTTTTATTTTTGAGCTATGGGACAAAAACTATTTTGAATGATATCACTCGACACCACTTTTGAAATACTTGGCATTTCAAATGCATATTGTGAAAACACGTATTGACGAAAAAAAAAAATAGATGGTTGAAAAGAGAATTGAGTTATCTTTTCGCGGAGTAGTTTCGGCGACCGCGAAAGAAAAAATTAATCCGCGATCTCTGGATTGAATTTTTACCCGTTTTTTTTCGCATCCGCGAAGCGATAATTGCACAAATTTCTGATTCGCGGACGCAAATTGAAGATTGAATTATTTTGAGGATTCACTACTTCTATTCAAAATAAAACACAATAGTATACCTCAATACTTTTATTTTCTCATTACTTATGTCAATGCTATATATATATTAATTATTTTAACAACTCAACTATGCATTTTCCAGTTAATTTGAGTATTGCGAATGATATTATTCAGTTATTTCTGCACTCAATAATGCGATTAAATAATCCAATCTACTTTCGGAATTCATACCATATTCTTGAGAAAAAGATTTAACTATGTTATTACATATACGAATAGTTTCATTGGGATCGCACTGATAGAACTCAATGTCATTGTGACCCCAAGGGAGGGTTTGTGTTGTATTGGGAATTATGAATCTTTTATCATCATCATATGATAGTGCTACTTTATTTTTCAATTCCGTATACATATCATGTGAGATGCTTCTGAAAGAGTTCATCTTCCTGAAAATTTTACCACCATTCTCAACTATTTTCTTGTAATCCTCCAATGTCAATTGATTCTTTATCACAGATCTCTTCACCCCTTTGGCTCTCTTTACTTCTGTTGCTAGAGATTGAACATAGTATGCTTTCGCACCTGTACCATAAAAACTAATTATTGGATCATTGGGAAACTCATCTTTGAAATTACCCAAGACTGAATTTGTTACAGGTATGCCGAATTTATTATGTTCAATGTAATTAGATGTGTCGAATCTATTTATATTGGTGCTGATGAAATCATAAAAATTGTCGGTATTTACTTTCAGAATTAGAGAATCTGTATCGGTGTAGAGCAGAGAAGCATTCTGACCGAATTCTTTCTTTATACATCCATAGTAAAAATCGTACATTACAGTCTTGGATAATTCCGAAACACAGAATCCCAAATACAGTGGTTTGTCGTAATACACTTTCACTTTACCCATTTGAATCGCAACGAAATTTTCATTAAAAATTGTGCAACTTTTGAAGTTTGGTCGTGCAATCAGAGCGCCTGCTCCCATACTTCTGTGAGCATTCTGCCAATGTGTAACAAGCCTCACATCGATCCTATTGTCAACGTTTTCCATCGTTTTGCCATAAACTGCATTGTTCATCAACTTATAGAAATCTTTCTCAGACTTATTTCATCCAACATGACTGCTTGAATCTTAGGATTCTATGAGTATGCATAACAATCAAACCATTATTGACAGCCTGTTTCAAGTTTTTATAATGAACCACATACTTTCGCTTATCATTCAAATTTGGAATCAATTTTGGAATTTTGCTTTTGGAATTTGGTGGCACTATACTTTCTACCAGAAAAGGAAGGTCGGAATGTTTATCGTGCAATTCTTGAGGATAATGTATGTCAACTTCAAGGACATATCCATATGGATCATTGTCTGCCACAGCCATAATGTCTAAATTTGTGATTTCTTCTCGAGTTAGCCAAGTGAAATCAGATGTAGGTAATGGTTGTGACATACTATGTCCATATAAATTTGTAGCATCCAAATATGAAATGAATGATGATTGCTCATTGGGATCGAAATCAGGCAGAAACCTATTATTTGCTATATGCTTCCTATCGCTACATTGACTAATACCTCCACGGATGCCTTTTTCACGGATGCCTTTTTGAAAAAATTTATCATATCAATGTCAGTTAGCAGTTCAAGTTCAATATTTGTATATTTCAACATTGCATCCCAAGATAATCCAGGTGCAGTATAATATTGAGCTGGATCCAACTTATATGTATCTAAACAAATCCGTCTAAAATTTCGAAAATATCACATAGTAGTAGGACATCAGATTTTAAATATAAACTGAATATTCTCCAAGACTCTTACATTCAAATAGTGCCCAAACACGTTCGGCTCTCATATAATCTTTCTCTGATACATGTTCCTCATTCAAATTGTCATAAAACTGATTTTTTGTCGGTAAATTAGGATGATCCAATTTATTGATGTTGTCCACAAAACTATATGGGAAAACACCTTTCTGCCTCATTAAATTGAATTTTTCTTCATCGGGAAAACATTTTAACATCTCTACACATTGCTTATCACTCAAATTTGCACCCAACTTTTCTAATGAACTTGACATGAACTTGAAGCTATCTATAAATCTCATTTTCAAAAAATTTTTCTTAATTTTTCCTTCTTTACTTTGATAGCTATGTGTGTAGAGATGTTTTGTAAACGAAATGTATTTTTCCTTAGTTTGGGGAATAACATCAACCTTATCCTTTTCCTCATACAATTCTTTAATGAACATATGGCAATCAGAACCACTCATATTATGGCATATAATGGGGATGAAATTTGGTATTTTGAAATTCAAATTACAGGCAGAGTGTGCTGCTGGATATCTTTTTCTCCCCGTGAGATGGCAGTGATCTCTGACTCTAACATCCCCTTCTGTGAAAGGTTTTTGACATATACCACAAGTGGTGGCATTATGAAATTCCTTCCTCTTCTGGGGTTTGTTTAGTCATTGGTTTGACATACCTCAAATGATTATTATATATATTCCTTAAATCTTCTTCTATTCGCATTGTGAAAACTTTTGCCGCATCAGCACCTCTATATGAAACAAATTTCGTTAATTTATCATCAAAGGAACATTTTATCAGATAAGCAAATGAGTAAGCTTCGTGTTGGAAGGTTCTATTCGTGTACGCGAGTTCGGGATTCGGTTCGGTGGTTTGTATAGGCTTCAGAATCGATTCAAAATCTGCATATACTACAAAAGGTACATTCATTTGTCTTTCGAAATTTTCAAACATTAATGTATTACCGGTAATCATTTTCCCAAATTTATTTATTCTGAAATCAGTTTGCGGTACTGTTGTACATACATGATTACAATCGTGCATCTGGTGACGCAACAGTAATCGCTCATTCGAAAAGTACAATAAACATCCATCACAGAAATATTTTTGTGTTCATGAGCTGAAATTTGACTTGACACCAATCTTGAGAGATCTTTTATCCAACAATAATGACTATTTCCCACCTCATCTGTGATAAGCAATAAATTGACATGTCTTCTGAGTTTTCTCTGAGAGTATCGCAAGGGCCCAATCACCTCATATTTGACTCTCTTATTCTCAATCTTAGATTCCAAACCATAAACATTGACTGAAATATCATTCAAATACTCAAACATTTTTATATCACGTAATTTTACTGGAAAATCCATACCTGTTACATTCAAGACAGTCTCATAATGTGGATAGGATGACACCTCCGACACTTTATTATTAGTGGGGAATAATGCAGATGTCACGGCCCATGCAAAGCAGCATTGGTCTTCATTTTTATGTTGACAACACCTTTTCTTCTCTCAATGAATTCGGGAAGTTTCATGTATGATGATCCGCCAAGTGGACTGTATTTGTTTATGTTCACCTCAAGGAACATAATTTTCTCACAACTCCATCCTGAAAAAATTACTTTCATTAAACCTTTCATCATTTGCAACAATTATAACTACAAACCTGAATCACGCTCCTCAAACTCCGTACTTTGGGCAATTATAATGTCACGAAATGCATCGAATAATCCATTCAAATCAGTTGATCGAACTGCTATACGATTGGGAGAATTGAACGATTTGATGTCTGTCAATTCCTGTGTTTGAATGACATAACTTCCAAACACTTCCATGTTGACCTTGATGGAGTTGTGTAGTTTGATGTTTTTTCCAATAGCTCGAGTACTTTATGCTTGATATCATTGAAAAAAGGTGTGTACTCAGTATACATATTCTCACTAGATACTCTGTAGCTAGAAATGCGACATTTGAATGCATTTTTAATGAGGTGTACACCACCACCCAAGTGAACACATGAATTCGTCCTATGTGCGAGTGTTCTATTGTGAGAGTTGACTTGACAATATGGGATTATCACATTACAACAATTACATGTATAGAGTGGTGCAGGTGGTGAGTCATCGCCATTGTTGAATTTAACTCGTTTCACTGAAGGACCTCCCTGGCAAGTTTCCGTTGATGCGACGTAGATTATCACTACGAGTGAAATCTTTACCACAATCACACGAATACATTTCAGCAACTTGTTTTCAATAGCTCACTGGAGGAGACACTGATTCGAAATACTCTTCTCCTGGAATATTTCAGTGAAATACCCCCACCATACAACAAGTCCGATGCGATGCGCAATCTGTATGGATTTGAGGGGATTCTCTTGACATTCAGCGCACTCATCAATAATCGCAGTTCATTCTTAGCTCTCTCACAGGATGAATGCCCTCCTCGCTTGGAGAGTACAAGGATTCATGAAGGTCATGACTACACAGAATATGTATGCCTACACCACAACATTAGTCAAGGTCAAACAAACATCGAGATCAAATCTTTTGGTTGCCGAAACAAATCCAACATCAAAACTCTAGGTCAAATCTCAAAGTCAAAACTTAATGTTATGAATCTCAAGGTCATATTCAAGGTCAAAACTGAAGTCGAATCTCAAAGTCGACCAAACCCAATATCAAAACTCAATGACAAATCTCAAAGTCAAATCTCAAGGTCAAACACACACACACTGCACACCTGCAACTATTCAAGGTCACACGTGACGTCATAGTGGTGGGGGGAGACCCAGAACCGGCTTAAATCTCCTACTGAAAGGCCTCATAAATGAACAGGAGAAGAATAATCCCATTATCCGAGATAAATAATAATTGATTCATACCTTGGATGGCGGGTGCCCCCAGTCTGATTCCGGCTAATGATTCCTCTTGAAGTGAGGAGAAAGATACCGAATGATCTTGGTAATCACAGAAAACGAACACAGAGATTTGATCTCCACACTTGGATTACATTCAATAAAATTACCAGAACATTATTTTTAATGAAAGAAGACATCACTGTGCTTTCGCCTGGAATATTTCGCTACTGATTCGGCTTTTGAAAATGTTAAATGGGACTCTCGTATAGGAATGCGCGCAATACTTCAAGTAGAGTACCTCGATTTGACATATTTTTTTATCACATTAATTAATAGTTGTGATTGGCAACCTATTGTCGGTTCTCACTGCTGTATTCGTTTATATGTCAAACGAATGAATATGCAGGTATTTTCCACGTTAATATTAGGTTTACTTCCAGATTCTTTGTAGAAACAAGGAAAAGGTTCACTTAAAATATCAGTACGCGTTACAAGAAGTCGCTCAATTTGAAAGATCCTGATCTAAAAATAGACCGTAACAGCGGAACAGATAAAAATGAAAAATATTGTTGTGCACAATCATTCTTCAAATAATCATAATATCATTATGTCATAGTAACTCCCTGTTTTCGAAAATAACCCAAACTAGTCATGAAACTTATTCGGTCCCAAATGACGAAATAACTACGTTCAATTTCCTTTAGTGAGGATCGTGGAATCAACTTTCATTCAAAACAATTCTCTCCGCCACGTTATACATACAGTACGGCTTTCAATAGTCACCCCTCTGTTAACTTTTGGACGGTTCAACGTAGAACATTGAAAATGAAAGTAATGAGTTGAATCACCGATACTACTTTTTACCGATGTACAAGTCAAACCCTATGTCTTTCGAATTTTTTTTGTTAATTTGCCCCCAGCTCCCTCTGTCGAGTAATTGTAATGTATCTTCTCTGAGAAAGTGATACCGGTAATATCATTCAATAAATTTCATGTCTCATTATTTCACAACAAACCGTTCGAAAGTTATTGAGGAAACGATACCATTCAGATATATTTGATATTTCAAATGCCTATTGTGAAAAAACGTTGAAACGAAATAAAAAAAATAGGATGGTTGAAAAGAGATTTGAATGATCTTTTCAACGATGTGCAACGTGACTTCCCATGCTATTTGGAATTTATAAGTTGATGTGCCCCCGCGCTATCTATCGGGCAATTCACAATCTTTCATTTCAAAGAGTAGTATCGGTGATATCATTCAATACATTCATTTTTCATTGTTCTACGTCGATCCGTTCAAAAGTCAACAAGGGGGGGGGACAATTGAAAGCCGTACTGTATATGCAAATTTTATGTGAAATGAATACAACACTGATCGATGTAAACAAAAACTTTGAGATTCTTCTTGTATTCTTTCGCTATTCGAAACGTATAAACTCAATAATTATTGATTCTGAAAAAAACCAACAGAGATATACCTACATTGGCAATAATCAACTTGTTGGTTTTGATCAACAAATTTTTTTTTGCGTTTTATGCTAGCATTTCCGAAATGGAATCGAACTGAAAAAGTTTATATTATTTCCACGAACACTAACCATTTTTAAGCAAATTGCAAAATCCATTTATTTTATTTTTATTTCAGCGGTATTCATTCTGCAGGATGATTATTTCACAAGTGGTGAGTATTTCAAGAATTCTTACGCAAATAGAGTCACATCTTCCTGGGTCGTATAAGGGTTTCTTTGATTTGAAAAATAATATCAATCATATGCTCTGACAATTTGACATGTTGATTTTGAATCGGGCATGTTGAAAAAATACCGATTTTCATTTCACACCCTCATCCATATCTACAAAGAAAAGTAACTTTATACAGGGTGTAACAACGATGCGTGTGTGGACGATAGCTGCTTCCCTATTTGAGATTATATCGATTAAAAATTGTAGAGAGCAATGAAAAAAGTATAGCTATACCACTATGAGCCCAGATGACCTCAGAACTCCGGTGCTAAATGGGAGTGACCCAAAAACTCTGGGGGTGGTCTGTCAATGGTCCCAATGGTGGCAGCCATGTTTTGGGTGGGAGTGGGATCCAGATTGGGGAAAGGTTCGGTGGTTTGTAATTGGTCGCAGTTGCCATGTTGTAGGAATGTGTGTAGATGGGTGGTAGTGTAATTGAGAGAAGGGATAAGGAAAGCTGTGATAGGTCGTGTCAGTGGTGAACCAATAGCCGTCAACTGTTATACAATAGCCGAGCAGCCATCTTGAAATGGAAGTGGGGGGGGTCACAGTCCGTTAGCCACATTCGTCAACCACCATCCCATAGCTGCGTTCGTTGACCGCATTGGTCGGCCGTCAACCCATAGCCAATGTTCAATCGAAGTAGTGAATGGCGACTATTTTGGGGAGTGAAATTAGCCACCAGTGTTTAGGAAATCCCCCGATGAAACGGTCTTGACGCGCATACAACCAACAAATTGATGCAAATCTGAGTAGCCGTTCTTACTTCGGCAGTTTCGTAATCAGTTGTTTTTTCAAGCGGTCGGATGTCGGCATCCTTCGATGTTGTTTATTTTGGCTTTGTTTACATCAACAAGAGTATGCAGCGGCATGGTTCAACTGTGGGATAACTTGAATATAAACGCGAAACCCACCAGAGTCAAATGACTTAAATAATATTTCAAAACTGTGCTAAATATACAGGGGGATCGAAAAAGTGTTGGTGGCAGCGGAGGAAACGAAAAAGCATATATTTGAAATTTTTGTGAAAATGACATCAATTGAGGTTATATCGTTGACAGAGCAGTATACACGAAAATTGGAGCAGTTTTGTCGAAAAGTCAGAGCTCTGGAAGAAGAATTGCAGTTTTATGAAGAAAAAATGATACGTCACAACAAAATTGCAAAAGTTTAATTTCAGCACGCCATCACATCGAGATATGATTCTAATGATATAAGTATCTTTAAGTCTGAACACATCTTCTACGTCGACGTACCGTATAATGATGATGTACGAGGAGTAGCGGTTCCTCCCAAAGATGGAGGTGATAATTAGTCTTGATTCCATTGAATCGAACAGCAGGTCATCGAAAGTTATTCTTCACCAGATACCTGCGAAGGTGACATCATCGATAAATATCAGCCCAAGTTTGGAATGAATGATTCTACAAGCACATTGATGCCATGGCGGCAGCAGCAGTGGCGATGATGTCATCACCACCACCACCAATATTACCAACCTTGGAACATAAAATATATAAGATTTTTGTGCTCTTATGTGTTGTTATAACTACAATATTTTTCGCTTTGTTGAAATTTCTATTCAAAACTGTAAGAAGTTTGGAATCTTCATGCAATGTCAAAATAAATAAATAGATACTCTAACCTAACTTTCATTTCCATACACAAACATACGGTGTACGTGACGTAAGTCACGAATACCGTATGTGAGAGAGAGAGAGAGATACCTCTGACGGTTACCCCTGTTTGTTTTTCAGTTTAAACTTGACTTTTTTCAACTTTTTTTCTCAATAATTTTTTCAACTTCTTTTCTCAACTTTTTCATTCAACAATTCTCTTTTCCCAATTTTATTTTCTCAACTTTCTTTTCTCAACTTTTTTTTTCTCAATTTTTTTTCCCCAATTGAATTTTTTCAACTTTAGTTTTTTTTGTATGGGAACTCAACCCTATCTGGAAGGGGCGAAGGGAGAAAGGAGATGAATGAAAATACCAAAATGAACACATACATATTTATTTCCTATTAAAACAATTCTAAAATAAACCTAATTCGGTAAAATATATGTACATAGCCATTCGATATTGGGTATTCCTCTGGGCACACACAAATATCCTGGTGTTGTGGTAGGGGCAGTGGTCCAGCGAGGGCTCGAATTCCCCTGTCGACCATTGACTTGAATCGTAATCTCAACTTGGTATGAAAAACACATTTCCAGTAATTTTTCTTTGAGGAAATCGTATTTTTTGTTTTCTCTCACATGAATCCGATCGGCCTGGTAGAATATGTGTTTCAGTAGGATGTCGTTCATTTCTTCGTATGCTATGTAGCCGGTGTCGTATGCTATGTAGCCGGTGTCGTATTTCTCCAAATATCATACGGTGCGACGGTCTTGGGCATCCAGGTTGGTATAGGGCACAGGTGACTTGAATAAGAAGTTGTGTCGAGGACTGTTGACGATCATGGACACCTCCTCTGGAAAGCAGGTGCCATTGACTTGGGAGGCTTGAATATCAACGAATGCGATACGCATGATGGCTGGATGTTGAATGAATGAACTCCGCCGTCACCTCAGCGCTTTATGTCAGGCTTCTCATCGTTTCGGAGAGGGAATGTTATTCCATCAAGCAATCGTGAATGATGATGCAATAGACACGAGTCCGATCGGGATATCCCGCGCTCGAGTCAATATCCAATCGTACGTCAACCGTACCGGATTTCATAGTTTCTTCCTGTTTTAAACAATCGATGACGAATAAGGGACGATATTTGAAACCGGGGTAATCCAAAAGGCTCGTATTGGAATTCGAATAACTGCCGAAGAGTTCCGTACAGTTGAAATGCGCTTCGGTATAGAGATTATTGGCGAAATTCAAGTGTAGACGTTCGTTGGGCAAATATTCGCCGTTCAAAGACAAATATATTTTGAATGATGACATGTTGAAAGGTGGTAGGATTGACGGAAACGTTATCTTGTACATTGGTTGGGAAACACACGATGACGTAGCGTGGCCTCCAACACTGGTACTAGTCTTAACCAACCATATTTCACGTTTAGCATTTTTTGTGATCGAGGGCAATTCGTTCTATTTCCATTTTCGGAACGGTATAAATAGAGGTCTATATGTCTGTATGGACTTCAATTATTTCTCATTTATTTCCGCAAAAGGGAAGATGTGTTTGACTTTCAATTAGATGCTATCGATTACATTTCGAGCCGCAGTCGTTCCCACCGCATTATTACTTGCCTCACGTATAATGACGCAATCATTATCATTTCGGGCTCTGACCAATCGTAGAGTTCGTCAAATTGGGGTAATTTCAGCCGCCTCTGGCCAAATGCTGAGAATCCTGATGTTCGTAACATAATAGGGCTCGAATGGCACTCACAATTCCCGGATCACGAACCGATTCAATTTTCCAAGCGCTTTCGCTTTAAGCAAGATTCGAAAAGGAAAGCGCCTACTTTGGAGGGCAATGTAACAACACCTTTCCCATTAATTGATTCCACCTTTGATCATTATCAGAGAGGAACTTATGGCAGACAACGAATCCACCTGATTGATGCAAAATTCCATGATATAATTGCTATTGAATGCCTTCACGAACGGAGTATATGTTCTGTATTCGGCTATACGAATGGATTCGACAAATTTTGGAGACCTAAACAAATAAAAAATGGGCGCTGACTGAAGCATCATCGTCGCCTATCCTTCTTTTGTAGCTCATTCTGATGAATGAATTTCAAACCGATAGTACGGAGAAAAGATTTACTCAGAGTGGTTAGCTGCTTCGGCTACCGCAACACTAGTTCGCTTGAAGGTTTCTGCAATACTGACATCGTGATGACGTCATTCTTACCCCTTTCATTACTACCGCTGTCCCCTGCCGCTGCCACTGTCTATAACTAATCCTATTTGTTTCTCGCAACCTGAGCTCCAAAACCTGAGTACTTTTTCCCTTTGGAAATCCACAGACCTGTTGTCTTGATCGAGTACCAACATCGTACTGTTGTTGGTTGCACGTTGCACGTTGCGGTGATGGAGTGAATTGAAGGTCTTTCGTCTATCTCTCAACCAGGATTGGAAGCTATGGAAAATTCATGGATCATATGCGCAGTCACAATCGAAGGCTCCCAATGTAATACTGCACTAGAAACCTATTGTCGACACCTTTATAATATTTACAGGTAGATTGGAAAATGCATTTGGTCTGGTTGAAGCACCTTCGAGAAAATCCCAATGTAACGCCTATGCTATTTGCCCACGAATGGAATGGCGAAGTATATACTATATATCTCCCACTCTAACGTAATATTGTTGGGTCGAGAGAACAGGCTCTTTCGTGGTCTCCCACAGGTAGCACCATCTTTTCTGAATGAACGCCTCAATATTGTTGTTGGTGTGTTGTTCGTGTGTTGTTCGTGTGTTATTGGTGTGTTGTTGGAGTGTTGTTGGTTGTTGTTGGTGTGTTGTTGGTATGTTGTTCGTGCGTTAATGGTGTGTTGTTGGCGTATTGTTTGTGTATTGGTGGTGTGTTGTTCTTATGTTGTTCGTGCGTCGTTCGAGATTTCTCTTGGCTTTTATGGTCCGGTGATGAGAAGAGCATTCTCACGTTCTCCAAAACCAGGATCTCCCTGCTCTGTGTTTGAGCACTTTTTCAGCCTTGTGTTCATTTTCGAATGATTTGCTCCGCGAATAAGCAATATCGTAATGTTTGCAAGCAACGTCCAATGGATTGATGCTGGATTGCCTCGTGCCAGCCGTTCTTTGTAATCTTGTTCCAGCTGTAATAATAATAATAGTACGCATTCGAAAGCACCGAAATCCAAAAAAAAACATTCGATGGCGGCGAAATGAACTAGGTATATGAAACTTACGTCTACAACACTGATACTCGCTCTGGGAGATGCGCTCCAAACGGGAGCTTGTTTACCAGAGTGTTGAGCACACCTTCACCCTCGTACACCAATATGAAGGCTGACGTCACAGCCATGATACCACCTAGTTTTATAGATTTCAGCTGAAGTTCGATGGGTGGTTGTGCCCTGTTGGACCTTGTTGAGCAACGGGTGTTCCTCAATGGGTGTTCATAAACAGCTTGTTTACCAACAGGTGTTTGTCAACAGGTGTTCACCAACAGGTGTTCACCAACAGATGTTCACAAACAGGTGTTTACCGACAGGTGTTCACCAGCAGGTGTTTACCAACAGGTGTTTACCAACAGGTGTTCCTATAAACATCATTGATGCGGCAGCGAGTGTCAGTTCTATCTGAAACTCCGTAGCGTTAATATGTCCTTGCTACCTGATTCCGACTGTAATGACATTCATCTGAACGGATTGAGATCATTCATGGGCACGGAACCTATATCAATGGAGAATAATACTTTCAAACTAGGTTGAGATACCTATGAACTGACCGACGAATTGAAGGAACTTCTAATCAAAAGCAACCCATAAATTTCTACAGATCAAGATATACCAACTGCAAATTGATTCTGGAGCTCACGAATGCACGAAAAAGATCCGATGGGATAATTAACACAAACAAGTCATGGAAATATAGAAATATAATATCCAAGATATTTTCACAGAAGAGGAACTAGTCAAGAGAAGATAAATAACGAGCACCCTGTAGAATCCGATCAGTACATGGAGATCGTTCAGCAGGAAGACGCAAGACACGCTTCCCATCGATAACTTTGACGTTTACGAAGTGGGGCAAGGAGGCAGTGGTGGTGGGGAAAATAAACATCGCAGACTATTGCCAAATCGTTCCGAGCTGTTATTGAGGTCCTAGCGGGTCGGGAAAAACGGACCTTATGCTGTCGTTATTGTCGAACGATAACGGTACCAAATTCGCGAGAATCTCTCTAGAATCCATGAACGATGCCATTCTGCAAACGAAGAGAACACTTCGTCAGCATTAATAAGGAATTTTGACTCGCGTATCTGTACAAGATACAGCAACAGCAGACATCATCAATAAAATGGCTGGCGATATGAAACTCGATTCGGATCGAATGCATCTTTGGAGGGAAACATGACGGGAAATTTCCCAAGCACCGTTTAAAATCAAAGGAAGAATGAATACAATGTATCCCTACGATATCGAAAATTCTCGTTGAAGATGTCGGAAGCTCGAATAGTTGCAGGACTCCATAAACCGGCTAGAAAAAATCATTTGAAAATCCTAATTTTCTGAGTTAAACCTTTTAATTTCGGCCAAGTCCATTTGCCATAGATCGTCCAGGCCTTTATTCACCGTAGGTCGTCGAAGATATTTTTTCCTGGACGGTTCAAAATTGATTCATCAGAATGAGCTTCAAAAGAAGGAAAGGCGATGATGATGCTTCAGTCTCAGCGCTCATTTTCGATTTGTATCGGTCTCCGAAATTCGATGAATCTATTCGTCAGCCGAATACGGACACATACCCGTTCGTAGATGCATTTAATTGCAATGATATCGTGGAATTTTGCATCAATCAGGTGGACTTGATTTCTGATAGATATCGAAAGTGGACTTGAATTGAGGATGGGGAGGTGTAGTTATATTGGCCCCCAATGTAGACGCTTTACTTTATTCGTGCACTTATAGCGAGAGCGTTCGGGAAATTGAATCGGTTCGAAATCTGGGAATTGGGAGAGCTATTCGAGCCCCATTATGTTACGAACCTAGGTATCATCAGAATTTGGCCATAGGTGGCTGGAATGATCACCATTGCCTTTTTGAATACCGGTGATAATTCTTTTCAGTCTCTCACCGCTCCGACATATTGCCAATGTTTTCAACGATTATCCGATGATTACGTGTGGGCGACAAATCACGAGTGGTCAGAGCCCCAAATGATGATGATTACGTCTTACGGCTTGAATTGTGATCGATAGCATTGAATTGAAAGTCAAACACATTTTCCTGATGGAAATAAATGAAGAATCATTGAAGTCCATACAGACAGATAGACCTATATTGATACCGTTCCGAAAATGGGAATTGAACGAATTGCCTTCCATTATGCAAAATGCTTAACGTGGAATATGGTCGGTTAAGACGAGTACCAGTGTTGAAAGGCCACGCTACGTCATGGTGAGTTTCCAAACCAATGTACGAGATAACATTTACATCGATCCTACGATCCTCAACATGTCGACATTCAAAATATTATTTTGTCTTTGAACGGCGAATATTGACCC